>PVJO010011027.1:0-61615 GCA_004026905.1 Hystrix cristata
TGCTGCAAGTAGATCTTAAATGTCCTTGTCCTACCTCCCAGTGGTAACTAAGTGTGGTGATGTTTGTGTTAATTCATTTGATTGTCACAATCATTATACAAGGTATATGTGTATCAAATCATCATGCTGAACACCTTGTCAGCTGCACCTCGGGGTAAAAGAAAAGTTATGACTATTAAAAATATGCACTCATACAATAAAAAATAAATAAATAAATAAATAAATATAACACATCAAATAAACCAAAGCAAGGATAAACATCGTGTAATCATCAAGATAGACACAAAAAAGACCTTCGACAAAATGCAATATCCATTCATGATAAAACCCTGAAGAAAATAGATATAGACGGACTTATATCAATCCAATAAAAAGCCCTTATAACAAACAAACAGCTAATGTCATATTAAAGGGGGAAAAGCTGAAACTGTGCCCATTATAATCATGAAAAAGACAAGGATATCTGTTCTCTTACATCTGTTCAATATGTACTTAAAATATTAGTCAGAGCAATCAGGCAACAGAAAGAAATCAGAGGCTATGGATTAGAAAGGAAGCAGTTAAATTATTATTGCAGATGACATGATCTTTTAACATAGAAGACCCCAAAAAAATCCACCAAAAGGCATTTAGAATTAATAACCAAATTTAGCAATATCACAGGATACAAAGTCAACACACAGAAAACAGTAGCACTTCTGTACACCAATAATAAACTCCCCAAGAAAGAAATCAGGAAAACAATAGCACCTGCAATCCCAATCAAAATATCGACAACGTTCCTCACAAAACTAGAGAAAAAAATTCTAAAATTTATGTTGGAACCAGAAGAGACCCAGAACAGCGAAAGCGGTTCTGGGCAACAAAAGCAAAGTAGGAAGCATCACAATTCTGGATTTTATGTTATATTACAAAGCTACAGTGTTAAAAAACAAACAAACAAACAAACAAAAAAAAAAACACCTTGGTACCTGCACAAAAACAGACATGTGGACCAGTGGGACAGAACAGAGGATGGAGAAACAACCCCAGATACACTGAGCCACTTAATCCTTGACAAAGGGGCCAAAACCCTACGGTGAAGGAAAAATAGCCTTTTTAGCAAATGGTGCTGATTAAACTGGCAATCCACAGAAGAAGACTGAAGCTGGACTCTTATCATTTACTGTATACTAAACCCAATTCAAAATGATTAAAAGATCTGCATATTAAAACAGAAACACTCAACCTGCTAGAAGATGAAATAAGCAAAACTCTTGAAGTCATGGACATCGGCAAGGACTTTCTGAACAGAACTCCAGCTGCACAACAAATAACATCAAAAGTAAACAAATGGGATTACATAAAATTAAAAAGCTTCTGCACAGCAAAGGAGACTATGAACAGAGAGTGAGACATCTCAATGTAGAAATAAATTAAAGAGCAAAATAAAAGATAGAAAATAGGAAATAAGGAGATGCATATTGTCTGCAAAAGGAGAGGAAACTGAGATGGTGGGAGGAGGAGAGGGGAAGGAAAGAAGCGAAACAAGATTTAAAATATGTTACATACATGTACCAACTAATCACAATGAATGCCTTCATTATGTACACCAAACATGTACTAATAAAAGAAAATGAAGGATAGAAAAATCACAACCAAATATGCATTTTAAGTAGTTTGGTTTTTGTTTTGTTTTGTTTTGCTAGAATTTAAGGGAAAAAACGGTTTTAACAAAAGGAAAAGAAAATCATACCATAAATTAATATCAAGTAATTTTTATTGTTATGAAAAATGCACAGAATCCATATAATTTTAAGGAGAGTAAATATTTGTACAGTTGACTTTGATGACAGTCTCTTCGTGAGAATGCATCGAGTACATATTTTGGTAGTTTAATATTACTCTGATTACATAAAGCATAAATTCCTATTGTTCACATAAACATTTGAAGGGTCCACAAATGTCATCACAAATGTAAACCAATTGTCACAATTTTAAAAAATAAATCTGCACATGGTCGCCTATTGTTCAGCAATTTTTTTCAAAGGAACCGTTATCCTGGTCTGGATGGACTGCTTCTGCATCCACTTGAATTTTCTTTTTAAAAACTTAATGTAGTTTTCCAACATGCCTCCCTCCCCCAACATTAGAAGAAAGAGGAATCAGTAACAGAACAGAAAGACTAGAATTTCAGGTGCAGGGTTCTGAGAGACAGTGAGACCCATCAGTTAAAAGTCACCTGTAGCAGGCATTTACCATTATTTTCCACTGACACTAGCAAGTTATGTACTGTAATTTCAGCTTAAATGAGTGGAAAGCACTATCTGGAACCGATAAGAGGAGTTTTAACATGATAGTTGAAACACCCATCTCCATTATGAGTGAATTCTAAATGCAGATCTTCCCTTGACAGTCTGTTCTTTAAAAACAGAGAGGTTAATTACAAATAGGAGTAAACCTATCCTATGGGGTTGATCCACTAATTCAAGCAGTTTATCTATTTTACTAGACAGAAAGCAATTTGGTTGGCAGAGTCTCAACTTAATTTTTGAGCTTTATTGTAATCTTCTAAATTTAAGCTCTAAAAAGTTTTCCATTATGCGATGTTAAATCACCTAGGAATTCAAAAATTAAAATACTCAACCCATTAGTATGTATAGCACATCATACTATTAAATATTTACTGAGCACTAAAAAGTATGAAACCTACAAAATGTAGAGTTAGATTTTGCTGTTTCCCTAAACAGTACTAAAAAAACAATGTAAAACCCTAACACCTGTGACAGCACACTGGGCTCTAGCTCACAAAACCCACAAATTTAAAATAAAATGCACCATTTGGACCAGAGCCTCCCTAAGCAATTGATTTAGTCTCTCTGGGGCTTTGTAGTCCTACAATGAGCAGTTATTCTCTATACAACCAGTACTCTGATTGCACGTTGCATTTTTCTGAAAATAATCAAATACTGTAGTTTCTAGTACCAGAATGATTTCCAGTCTCTCTCTGGAACTTAAATACTTGTACTATTTTTTTTAAATCTAAGAAATCTGTTCAGATACAATCTCTTCTAATACAGCAAAATTGTTTAATGATCATTATGCTAAGAATCTTTGTTTTAATTCTGAATGAAAATGCAATAATATTTATGGGATGCAGATAACTTTAGAAGCCATGACTTTGTTTAAAAATAAACAAACCTGGCTCTTCTGGAAGACTGATCAAAAACAAACGACATGAGACAAGGAACCATTTATAACAAGCCTTGTACTTCTAAAGATGTTTTCATGGCTTGAAAATTTCAACTATAACAACAACGATGGAAGTTGTGTTTAAAGGAAACATTTGCTTTTCCAAACAAATAGTCAAAGTCTTTCCGTTCTGGGCGGACTGGCCCATCTGTACCTTCTCTGTGGAATCCCATCTGTCTTCCAGGTTGATATTCGCCAACATTGATTCAGAGTATGCTGCATCAGTTGATTTTGTTTGCTTTGACTGTACGTTGTGATGTTTCATTTGGAATATGGCTAGCGTTGAGAATGGAATATGTTCCAAAAGAGGGTGGTGAGCTGTGAGGCAATAAGACTGAGGCCTGCAGGGTTTGAAAAGGATGATGAGAGTGGGGAAAGCACCTCTAAGTTCTACCCTCTGTGGAGAAGCATACTTAATTTAACAAACGAGATTTCCTTATATTCATCATTCATTCAATGATCCAATTATCAAAATGGTAGCTACTGTCCTTGGTGTGGAAAATACCAATTCAAGAAATAGTTATTCCTTTGAGAAATTTAAATTCTAGTAGAGGACCATTTTAAATAATGAACATATTTTTAAGAACTACAGCACTGTATAGTTTCTAAGATCTTGGAATACATAGTTTAATTCGCTATAGTAAATTCATTTTACTGGTATTTCTGTGTGTATAAATAAGGCCGTGTCTTTCTAACAGACTTTAGCATTCATGCATTAAATAAGATACTTTGTTTCCTTTTTTAGGGTAGAAGCCTGGTGAAAGAATCAAGAAAGCAAGATTAGAAAATAGTGCATTCTCATTCCTCATCACACCACACGAGGAAATTATGGGAGGTAGAAATTGCAAGAAGTCTTGTAGGTGAGCTTGAATCAACTGCATTCTGCCCATTTTTGTCACCACAAATATTCTCCATAATAACTCTAACCTAGGAAAGCAGTATCCTAACACAGGGATAGACAAGTTGGAATAGTCCCAACCTAGAAACAGGATGTGCTTTAGTGCTTCAGCCCAGCATGGCATGTGACCTCTGAGGTGTATAACTCTTGGTGGGGTACACACTTCAGTGCTCTGGGTGTTCCTCCACTGAAGTGCAAATGGAACACACTCAGATAAGACGCAATATGGCCGTGGGCACCCTTCCTGAGCCTCGGGTGACTGACTCATACTGTATTCGGTTTCTCATGTTTCTTACTGCTAATCTACAAGTAGTAAGCCCGCTTCATGTAACTTGTACTGTGTTCACTGGACACAGTCAAGGTGATAAATGGTGCACAGTAAACCTACTTCACACCAAAGAATTCCTGTGGTCATATTTCCAGTTTGAAATCTAAACCTGATATCAGAATGTAGAGTTTTCTAAATTAGGATACTTACTTTCCAGATGTCCTCAAATTTCCCCTTTCTCAGCTTAATTTTGCTATACCCTTTACAGTCCAGGTCAAACTGTAATTTTTCATGATATCTTCCTTGGTTCTCACAGTCCGCATTACATTCAATTTCCATTGTTCTATAATTCTATAACTTTCATTGTTCTACAATCTGCAGTCATACTGCAAGCCATTAGCTCTTGTCTGCAGGGGATCTTATAATTGTACCACATATACTTTTACCCAGCTAAGTTGACACTCTTAGGAAGAACCAGTGTTATTATTATATCTTTAGTGTCACTTGCTTGTACAAATGAGTGCATACTCTACACAGAGTCCAGAATTATTTATTGGTTGATGATTTGATTTGTTTGCTAGGTAGTTCTGAACAATGAGATCATACTAATATTAATCACATAAAGAAACGAGCAGTATCTTCTGTTAAGGCCACCTTCTACCTTTAGCCCTTCACGGTATTTATTGCTGTGCATCTCTACTTTCTTGATTTTTAGGGGGCTATCCTCAGATTCCTACAAGTTTAAATACAAGACTAATGATTGTCTTATTTCTAAGAGTATCTAGTTTGTCTATTTTTCTCCTCAGATATTTCATCACATTTTTATGATGAATAATTTACTTTTTCTTGTTTATTTCTATAAATAATATGAGGAATTTTGTCACTTCAGTATTTGGCTACAGAAATAACTATTAGCCACGCCCTACTCCTACCACAAGGTCATCCAGGATAATCTTCCCTCATTTGCTTTTCATCTACTAATTAGGGACGTTACTTACATCTGTGATACCCATTTTTCCATGATGGAAGTGATATATACCAGCCCCAGGACCACCAGGGAGTCATGTTGGAATTCTGCCTGCCATACAGACCCTACTCTGTTTTCTCCATAATATTCTTCAGATTTTACTACACAGCTCATTATTTATTATTTCATTGTTAATTTTTTATCTTCCTGCACTGGAATGCAAGCTCTTAACAAAAGAGAACTTAGTGTCTTTTGTTTACTGGCTAGAATAGAAATCATTCCACTTAAATTGCTGAATAAATAAATGACTGATAAGTAAATGAAAGTTCATAGATGTGTGTGCTCCACCATCTATACAACAGACGAAAAAGATCTTAGATAAAAATATAAGTTTCTACTTGCTTTGTTTCTCAGGAAACAATTATTTAATCATTTTGTTTATGTCCAATATTAAAGAAAAAACATACAGACAACAAGATTCCACAGAACAGATAAGTAAAATTTTAATTGTGTTTTCATTGAAGGTTACATAGTATGTTAAGACTTTATCCTTTTAGTCTAAATTTTTAATCCAAATTTCTACTGTGATTTTTCATTACTTCTAGAATGTGAACATTAAAAAATAATCCTGTAATAAATACCTAAAAACTTTCTTTGAAATAAATTTCTTCACACATGTCATTCTGGTATTTTTGTAAGTGGTTATGTTGAGTAAATGTTGTTCCTCAATACCATTATTTATTTTTAAATGAAGTTGCTTAGTGTAGAACCCTTAGTAGCAGGTTCTATACAAAAAAAAAATAGGTAAAATTCTCCTAAAAGGTAAAAACTGAGGGATCAAAACATTCTAGGACTCACAGAAGTTACCAGTTGCTTTTGTTTGCTTTAATATACATACAATCCAATATGTTATACTGTGAACTCCATTGCTTAACATCAAAGATGAGCTTATCAATTACAGTTGGAAAAGTGTCTATACCATCATTACCTAAAGGAATATTAAGAAACATGATCAAAACAAGGAAATTGAGTCAATTCAAACTATGGAAACTACCAGGTATAGATACTAATTCTCATACCAACTAAGATGTGAGGATTATAAAACATCTTTACCTTGATTTTAAATAACTGCTTTAATATTTACTAGCTGTGAACTCTTCTTGTCATGAAACTGTGTTATGTATTTACTATTTATAAAGCAAGCATAGAGATAGTACATATTATGTATACGGAGGATAAAATTAAATGTGACATTTATGTGAATAATGATATTGCCAGAAAAATGTCTTCATACTTTTTTTTTCCTTCGGTGCTGGTGATCAAACTTAGGGCCTTGTGATTGCTAGGCAAGTACTACCACTAAGCTAAATCCCCTACCCATCGCATCCGTCCGTGCGGGTCCCGAGAGTGGGAAGCGCAGTTCCGGTTGTATCCGTCTGTGTGGGTCCTGAGAGTGGGAAGGGCAGTTCTGGTTGTATCCGTCTGTGCGGGTCCTGAGAGCGGTATTCTCGGGACTGGGTCTGGACTCTGGGCCCTTCCTCTCGGTGCTTTTCCCGTGTGCTGTTCCCAGTCACCACGGATTAAGCAGCTTTGTCTATGTTCCAAGAAGGTATAAAAACTCTAAACAACCCAATATGAGCCACTGATAGTAATTAAAAACCTACCAACAAAGAAAAGCTCAGGTCCTGACGGATTCACTGCTGAATTCTACAAGAAGTTTAGAGAAGATTTAATGCCACTAATTCTCAAACTCTTTAATAAAATTGAAACAGAAGCAATACTCCCAAATTCATTCCTGGAAGCAAGCATCACCCTGACACCAAAGCCAGAGAGGGATTCAACAAAAAAAGAGAACTACAGGCCAATCTTATTGATGAACATAGATGCAAAAATCCTCAATAAGATACTGGCAACCAGAATGCAACAAATCATCAAGAAGAGTATACACTATGACCAAGTAGGATTCTTCACAGGGATGCGGGGATGGTTCAACATACACAAATCAATAAATATCATACATCATATTAACAGAGCCAAGTACAAAAATCATATGATCACCTCAATAGATGCAGAAAAAGCATTTGACAAGGTCCAACACTCATTCACATAAAAATTATGCAGAAAATTGGAATAGGTGGTCTTTATTTCAATCTGATAAAAGCCATCTATGACAAATCAACAGTTACCATCATACTAAATGGTCAAAAACTAAAAGCTTTCACTTTAAAATCAGGAAGAAAGCAAGGATTCCCACTATCACCACTATTATTCAATATAGTTCAAGAAATATTAGCCAAAACAATTAGACAAGAGAAAGAAATAAAAGGAATAAGGATAGGAAAGGAAGAAGTTAAATTATCATTATTTGCAGATGACATCATACTCTATATAGAAGACTCCAAAAACTCCACCAAAAGCCTTCTAGATTTAATAATCAAATTCAGCAGCATAGCTGGATAAAAAGGGTACACAAAAAAAATCAATAAAATTCCTGTACACAAATAACAGACTCTCTGAGAGAGAAATTAGAGAAGCAACACCTTTCACAATAGCAGTCAAAAAAATGAAGTACTTAGGAATCAATCTAACAAAGGAAGTAAAAGATCTATACATCAAAAACTATAGTTCTTTGAAAAAGAAGATTGAAGAAGATATCAGAAAATATAAATATATCCCTTGTTCTTGAGTAGGAAGAATCAATATAGTGAAACTGGTCATTCTCCCAAAATTGTTATGCAGATTTAATACAATCCCAATTCAAATACCAATAGCATACCACACAGAATTAGAGAAATCAATCCTAAAATTAATTTGGCACCAAAAGAAACCTAGAATAGCAAAATCAATTCTAGGCAATAAAAGCAAAGTAGGGACCATCACAATCCCTGACCTGAAATTATATTACAAAGCTACTGTAATAAAAACAGCATGGTAGTGGCAAAAAACAATAAAAAAGAAAAAGAAAAAGAAAAACAGACCCGAGGACCAATGGAACAGAATAGAAGGTGCAGAAACATGTCAAAACACTCTCAGTCACCTTATCTTTGACAAAGAGGCCAAACAACCTCACTGGAAGAAAGACAGCCTCTTTAGTAGTACTCAAATAGTGCTCAAAAAATCGACTCACCACATGCCAAAGATTAAAACTAGACCTGTATCTTCCCCATGTACTAAGCTAAAATCAAAGTGGATTGAAGATCTAAATATTAAAATAGAAACACTAAATCTGCTGGAAGATAGAATAGGTAGAAAGAACTCTTGAAGACATAGGAGTAGGCAAAGAGTTTATGAACAAATCCCCAACTGCACAGGAAATATCACTAAGAATCAACAACTGTAATCTAATCTCATTAAAAAACTTTCGCACAGCAAAAGAAATTACCAACAGAGCAAAGAGACAACCCACGGAGTGGGAAAAAATTTTTGATGGCTATTCCTCCAACAAGGGACTAGTATCTCAAACATGTAAAGAACTCAAAAAAATCAGACACCCCCCCAATTTAAAGGCCCAATCCAAAAGCAGGGAGTTGAAATGAATAGACACTTCTCAGATGAAGGAGTAGAAACAGCAAAATAAATAAATAAATAAATATGAAAAAATGTTCAACGTCCTTGGTCATTCAAGAGATGCAAATTAAAACAACACTGAGATTCTATCTCACTCCAGAAAGAATAGCTATTATCAAGAAATCAGCTAATAACAAATGATGGAGGAGCCGTGGAGAAAAGGGAACACTTTTCCATTGTTGGTGGGAGTGTAGACTGGTGCAGGCACTATGGAAATCAGTGTGGAGATTCCTCAGGGAACTAGAAACTGGGTCTAGAGTTTCCATTTGACCCAGCTATTCCCCTTCTTGCTATCTTCCCAAAAGAATTAAAAGCATCATATCACAGTAATACACGCACACCCATGTAAATAGCGGCACAGTTTGTAGTAGCTAAATTTTGGAAACAGCCCAAGTGTCCATCAACCGAGGAATGGATAAGGAAAATGTGAGTTTTTTTATACAATGAAGTACTACTCTGCCTTAAAGAACAATAAGTTTGAGATATTTCAAGGTAAATGGATGCATCTTGAGACCATACTCTTAAGTGAAGTAAATTAGACACACATGTTTAAATAATGCATTGTTTCTCTGGTGTGAGAAACTGAAAATGTAAATAAAGACTAAAATGAAGAATTAGAGAAAACTTTATTGGGAAAGGGAAGAAAGTGTTCAAATGGGAAGGAGAACAAGCATGAGGGAAGAATGGAGGGACAAGAGAAATAAGGAATAGATGGAGAAAATGGAAATGAAGCTTTTGTAAATAAGGAGGGAGGAGGGGATGAAAGGGGGGAAAGGCAAAAAAGCAGCAGCAAGATATATCATATACAGGTACAAATCCCCTATGATGAATATTATCACTGTGTGCATCTAAAATGTACCATTAAAATAAAATTTAAAAAAATAAATCAGTAAAAACATGATGTAGCTTTTCTGTCCATTGATCAAAGGTAAATGAATATGTATATATTTATATATAAATTCAAGTGCCTTCTGTGTTCTACGGGTTCCATAAGATAAGAGTTCCCTTGGGCAAAATAAAACCTCACTGTCCTGTTCACTTATGCCTAAAATATAATGTAGAAAACCCAGATTTCCCTAGTATCTTCAACATCAGATCACTCCTTTACAATCAGCGTAGTTTGACTAAGTCCAAGGAAAGCTTCACCTTTTTACTAAGAATTTATGAGAATCTTTAGGCTATGTACTTATATCAATCTGCTGTTTTAAAAATTACGTGCAATTGAAGGTAACATTTTAAATATTCCATCTGTTTGGAATCTGAATGGGACCATTTGTATGGTTAATGTACCATAAGCATAGTAAGAAAGTACTACAAAAATATTTTTAAAACCTAGAAATAATTTAAACTTAGTTTTGTATAGTTATATAATGAAGTCACTAGGATATCCAAAATATGTTTAAGGTATTAAAGAAAGATTTGATTTTTTTATGGCAGGCTATGTGTTTGGTGTTAATTATTTTAATTGTTAAACATAGCAAGTTATTGTTGCAAACTCCCTACATAACCAATGAGGATTCCTTCTACTGCCAAGTCAAGTTTAATAATCAAAGGATCTGCTCCATTTTTAAAGCACAGCATACATTTTACAATCAATATTTCCAAAGATTTTCAGTAGTCATATACTACAAAAGTTTGTAGAAAAAAACTGATGTACAGCAATAATATGAATGCATAATAGAGACTATACAGTTGTATTTTTGAACTTCTTTCTTTGGCAGTTATTTGCCATATCTTATAATGATGCAATAGAGTGAGCCCAGAAAAATCTCCATCTACATTTCATGTATTATTCATATTAATTTAAAAAGCAACTAGCTTTCAAAGGGTTAGCTCCAGAGAACAAAATTTTATGGTCCCCTTTAAATTATATTAACATAGCCAGGAGCTAAAGACTTTAGTTGTATTAAACACAACCTCAAGCAAATTCAAAACCATTTTGATAAATGCCCCATTTCCTCAGTAAAAGCCTTTTCTAAATCTCTTATGATATTTTAAAATTCAGATGGCGTTACTATAATTGTCTCACTTCAAAATGAATAAAGGGGTGCCAATGTCCTCCTACAATTTTAGTTTCAACACACCAAGAAAGCATCAAATCCTAACCCAATGACAGTTTTAAGTGATCTAAAATACATTCATTCCCAAACTCTAAATATTCAGCTTACTTTGGGAAATATTTTGAAAATTTTGATGTATGAAGTAATATTTTAACCAACTTTCATCGCATTGAATGCAGTGTAAAGATCGGATTGTTAGTATTTCTTTTGGTTGAGTCTCAGTTTCCTAAAATAAGCAGCATAGCCAACTCAGAGACTTTAAACACACAATGTAGATATTATCATGCTGAGTGTTTACTTATCAATTAATGATGACATTATCCACTGGTTTACAGACTTAAAAATATGCATTAATATGTCACTTAGTACCTTTGGTTTTGACAGAAAATTTTGCCAAAGTATGAGATTAAAGACAAACAATAGGGTTGCCTTCTAAAAAACATTATTTTAAATAATATGCTTAATAATACTTTTCTCATTTCCCATATTCTGCTTTCTTTGGGCTGGCTCTATTTTGAGATGAGTTCTACCTTCATGTTGCCAAGATGACTGTTAGAACTCCATTTTTGCACCATCTTGTTCATAGCCACTAGAAAAATTGAGTCTGCATCCCTGGTAGTTAAATAGTAATATAAGAATGAGGAGGAGATGAAGGAGAAGAAAGAGGAGGAGAAACAGGAGACATAATCCCCTTATTCTCCAGTTTGGGGTAATAAGCTCATCTCTGAACTCATTGCTCTTCCCAGAAGTCTGAGGCACATTCGTAATCAAGGCTTAAGTCTTGTACAAAGGCTGAAAATAGAATAACAACTTCTTTGAAGGACATGATTTGGAGTTTTAGGTTGGTTGTTTCTATACAGTAGAAAGGGGAGAAAAAAGTGTTGGATAACAGAAACTAAATAAAGTCCACAGTATGAAATAACTAAATTGAGAAAGAGAAAGAGAGAAAGAGAAAGAGAAAGAGAGTAGCTATATGAAGTAAAATTGCCTTTTTCTAAAACAAAAGAAAACTGACCAAAATGAAGATCAATACAATGTCAAAATTGCAAGGATGATGTCTACAAAAAATTTCATGCATAAATTTACAAACATTTAGGGTTATATGATTGCTTTAAATGACTTCTAATTCATGTACTCACCTCTCCCACCCCATTTCATATTATAGGAAAATTAAACTTCAAAAAGAAAATATTAATACAAATTTTGATTGCCAATTTAAAAAAAAATTACACAGTTGTCAGTATCATGGATTAAAACTGGTATTAGGGTTAAAGGGACATGGAATTGGAAAAATAATTACTGAGCGTACAAATAATCTAATGCTGCTTAAGAAATTACCACAAAATTTAGAAGCTTAAAACAACAAACATTTATAATCTCACAATGTTGGTAGTTCAGGAATTCGTCTGCAGCAAAGCTGACCTCTGTCCCAGGGTCTCTCTCAAGGCAGTACCCAAGTTGCAACTGGCAATAGTTCATTTTAAGGCTTGTTTGGAGAAAAGGTCCACTTTCAAGCTCAAGTAGGGAGAGTGTTCGTACAATTTAGGTTCTGACTGATTTTTGCCCAGAGACCAAATGTGGTTATTTGCTAAATGGGCCTCACCAAAGGGTAACTCCTAACAGAGTAGAACAGGGAAATAAGAGAGAAGAAAAAGACTGAAATCAGTCATTTTGTAACCTTATCAGGAAGGACACCGCCTCCCTTTGGGTACATTGTATTCATCAGACTTCAGTCATTAGGTCTAACCCACATACCAGGGCAAAAACAACAGGGAACTGTGGGAACCTCTAAAGCACAATAACCCAGAACACACTGGGGCAAACAAAATTCTCTGTGTTGACAGGTGAACTTGAAGAAAAGCAGTGTGTATTGTCCAATAAAATCTTTTTCTTTACTCCACAGTGAGAGGGAGAGAGGGAGACAAACACACACACACACACACACACACACACACACACACACACACGGAGAAAGAGAGAGAGAAACAGAGACAGACTTAAAAATAAAATAAAAATCCTTTAACTTCCTTAATTTTACAATGTTCTGGCAACTCAAATTGTTGCTCCTGGGGCTGGAAGGAAGGACAGAATACAGGTGATATTTTGTTTGTTCGTTTGTTTGGGTTTTTCTTATGTGTTTGCACTTTCTAATGCTGTATAAGAAATGTTTTAGATTTATTACTATCTTCAGAAAAAAGTGTACAAAACTGTGAAATAATATCTGAAGTCTAAGTAATTTTCACTGTGCGTCTCGAACCCTATCAGGTGCCTATTTATCTTTGGTAGTTCCGTTGTTGTCTTTTAGCAACACCAACCATCTCTTGGTGTTGTCAGATGGTATTATAGCATCAAACCAGCTTCTGGGGAGAATATTTTTATCCCCTCATGACTTTTTCAACATTGGAATTGACAATATTTCTTTAAAAATACTTTTACCTTTATGCTACGGAATTTAGAAACGAAATTGTGCTGATGTTCAGAAGACGGAGCAATAATGCCCGTGATACACTGGCTGGGTTGGAGATGGAAGCTAAGGAGGGTAACGCTAAAAGTTTCCCAGCATAGGAAAGTGTGGTAAAACGTTCATTTAAGTATCCAATAAGAATGTGTAGGGTCCTTTATTACTTTTGACTTTCCCCCCCAGCAGTACTTAAAACTGTTTCCTGCGACCAGAACTGCAGCACTCAAGAACATGCTATGAAGTGACAGAGGCACAGAGCCTCCCTTTAGAGACAGCATCGCTGAGCAGTACTGGCTGAGTTTCGGAAACGTAACCTAGACACTTGTCCCTGGATCCACATAGACGTCTGTGCTCAGCACACCGTGAGAACAGAGAAAACAATAGTGCTAGATCACTTCTATCTTTTTTGTTTTCTTTTGTTTTGAAACTAGATCTTCTATATTACCCAGACTGACCTGGAACTCAGGATTCTCCCACCTCAGCCTCTTGAATAGCAGCGATGACAGGCGTGCATCTCATTGCCATCTGTTTTCTTGACTATGCCAGTTAAGGGTCATCACTTATTGAAAAGACTGATAGGAATTAATTAATATGGCATAATCTTATGTACAAGCCGTGTGCTATACTTTATATGTTTTTATATTTAATGCCCACAAAAAACTTGTTCATCTATGCAAGAAAACTGATATCAGGAGTATTTAAAGTTGCTTAGTGACATATAGATAGTAAATTCGAACTTTGCATAGTACTGTTCTCTTCTTATTCCTGAAAATTGTAGCAAGTAAAGACTACTGCTAAGAGTAGGAAGTATGGTCTCACAATGAGGATGTCAAAATTTTTGCCCCACTCTATTTAAATTTCATGAATCTGGGAAACTTAGTTATGTTTGCTTTTCTTTTCAAAAACTTCGGCTAATAATGAATTATACACAAGACAGAACAAAACAGTTATTTATAAAGCAGCAGAACATGGTAGTGTAGACTAATCGTGTGTATTACATATAGGCATACTTTAGGACACTATGCTAAGGACGTTTACTTTTCTCATTGTAAAAATCAGAACAACAGTTTAAAGCAAATGTAACTGATACCATTTTAAGGATGGAGAAAACAAATTAGAGAAGTCAAGGAATTATCCCAAGATTGTACTGCTGTCAGGTGACCTGGCCAGGACTTGAACTGAGGTAATCTGCATCAGAAGCCACTATGGTAAGCACAGCTCTTCTGCCTGGTTCCACAGCCATTATAGTTTTCACCCTATTAAATTTTTTTGAGACAGAGTCTCACTATGTCTTTCAGGCCGGACTTTCTCATTGTATTATAATGTGGTGGATACTTATTGCACTCACACTAGTATTCCATTACATATCTCACTTTACTTCCCAGAAGTTTTGCTAATTATAATTATTTTTTCTCATCTTGTGTATAAAGAAGCTAAGATTCAGTTAAATTGAAATCTTTCCCGGTTAATGTGGTTCAAAAATTGCAGAAATGAAGTCTTCTTACTCCGTACAGGATGACATCTCTGGCCTCACAGTTTCAAGTTAAAGTGTCTGCTGGGATTTCACCTGCCAAGTAACATGAAAAAAAATCTACATTCTTCAATGGAAATTAGCACAAGTGGAAAAGAGATTGAAAGAAATGAAGACAGACTGACATGTAAAACTAGGCAGATATGTAACTAAACTCGGGATCTATAATTTTCTCTGTCTTTCATATGTCCCCTGGAATTTATACATTATTCTTTATCTTCATACAAAAGTGCCTGAATTTTATGACTGGCCAGTTACACAACATAGAGAAAAAGTGTCAGGGAGGCTAAAATACAAACATAATCAAAAATTATGTTTAAAAGAATGAGAAAAAAGCCTCCATCACTCAGGGAGTGACAGTAAAATTATTTGACCTCACAACTTCTGTATTAGAAAATCAATGGAGATGACTCCCACGCAGGGATATGTGAGTTACCCAGAGCCTTTGTGAGAGCCCACAGAATGAACAGACAAGAACTTTGTCACATTCATTTCTTCAGCGCTGGTGAAAAATAGTAGACACTGAACTATTATTAAATCAATTATCTAATGAATTAATGTGAGAATTGCACAGGCCTTGACTGATTGTCCTCTGGTCAGTGAGGATTTCCAAATGCCTTGCAGCCCTGTCAGTGAATCTGAAGACTAGAGTTTTCTTTAACTGATGGATAATATATTTACTTACACACTGCAAAAATGTAGACTAATTCTTTAAACATCTGTATGAATGCTTTCATTATTTTCTATTTATTAACTCTTGGTTAATTACATAAAAATTTTATAATTTACAAAATATTAAACATTTATACTTTATTAAATAAACAAATATATTACACATTGAAGATAATAACATCCACTTCTTAGAGCCGTTCTGAGAATTAAATAAACTAATGCAGATAGAAACATTGAGAACATTGTTTGGCAACGATAAGTAAGCATTCAACCCACATTAATTATAGTAATGGAAAAATCTACTAATTTAACGTAAATTATTATATCAATTAAAAGTAGCTCCTACCATGCAAAAGTTAATAGCAAAAATTCATTTAATTGAAAACTTTGGGGTTCGTTAATGGCTTAGGCAGACACAGATATTCCTTCATTTTATCCTTTATCCCATGTGGCTCCTACAGTATATTTTTCTCAAAGGAATGCCTGCTTTTGCTACATTTCTACACCATTTAGCATGGTGCCTTGTCAGTAGATACTCAGTATACACTTCCTGTTTAGCTTCTTATCCACAGCATGCAGCTAAAGGTAAGTAATTGCAGAGCTCGTGATTTTATCATCCTAACCAGTGGTTATAATTATGTTAAGCACATGAGAGTTTCTCCAGGCTCACTAATTTTTTTAAACAATTACCCTTGTTAGTAATAAGGATTGATTTAGGTACATCAAAGATAAAAGGGACCTCAAAACATATTTACATTAAATAATGAAAGGAAGGTATCCATGATAACGCCCTGCTAAATGTTGCTGGCCACAGAGATGGAAGTGCAAGGGGAAAAAATACAAGCAGCTGGTACCTCAGATCCACTGCTCATTCCTGCCTATTCTAAATTAGCCTTTGTGATCTCTTTAGTATTTATCAAGGGAAGAAGAGCACGTAGAGGGTGGCAGTCAACCTGATGTAGAGTCACTAACAGAAGAGTTCCCATTACTCTACACCCTGATGTTAATGAGAGTCAATACTAAAGAACCTTTGAAAATCTAAACTTTGAAACACAAAAATAATTGGTAACTCATTGTTCAGTGTAATTCATTTGGAAGAAGACATAGCAAAGTGTTAAGCATTTTGTAAGAATCTTTGGCCCAAATCTTGTATTTACTAAAGCAATAGTAGACACGCATGTTTAATTCTAGCAAGTGCTGACACAAATAGCACGTTAGATCCTACATATTGAGATGGATTAATATATTGTATCTCAAACTATTTGTAAGGGACTCTCTTTTACTGTGTGTTTAACAACCCATTGTTACCTTGTACGTCCTTACGTGATATCCAAGCTAACCTATACCCTGTTCAGTGAGACAGTTCTGAAGTTCACATATTTGATTGTGAAGGAAATGTTGAATTGTTATAAAAATTTCAAATGCTTAGTCTTGCTTCCTGGGTCCATCTTATTGTGTACCAGTGAGTGGCAGACTTTGTGGGTCAACAATAGTTCATGGAGGCACCTTCAGTGGCACCTTAGTAGAGAGCTCTAAAATAGAACCTGGATAGGAGAACTGAGAGAAAGAAGATAAAACCGAGGAAGGTAGAAAAGTCTGTGGACAGACTACAACTAATGAAACAATGAAAACATATTATCCTAGAAAATCTTAAGAGGAAGCATAAGTTTATCACTGAGTAAAGAAAAACTTCAAAGCAATAATGAAAACATTAATTTCAGGGTTGAACCTGAAGAAATTGTGTTATAAGGAAGCCAACGAGTAGACTTAAGTAGCCCGTACACTTATGTACACACACATTTAGGACTCCATTCTTCGGACAGTGTGGTGTGACCAGCTCCTAGAAAAACTGAAAAGAAGCAAGATATTCAGTGGTGGTCCTCAAAAACTGAAACCCAACATGGAAGATAAAAGATGTGTAAATAATAATATAACCTATAAATGCTAAAATTAATCAAAATTGAAGAAATTATTTGATTCCACATCATATTTGATATTAAAATCTTCTTGAAGCAACTAGATCTTTCAGAGAGTGACGGTGAGAGGGAGCATACTCTGAGAGGCAGAAACGTGTGCAAAATGATTGGCAAGATTATAGCAATAATCACAATAATCACTGTATACTGAGAACATACTGTAGACAGAGTATAGCAAAGATAATGGTTTATTGAGGACATACTACAGACTGGGAATTGTTTCAAATACTTAGAAGTGTGAACTTACTAAATCACTATAATAATACTGAGAGCAGAGTGTTATTAGCCTCATTTTAAAATTGATTATTAAAGAAGTTAAGTAACTTGTTCAAGATCGTGCAGTTAATAAATTGCGAAGACAGAACTGGAACTGAGCTCTGTCAGAATCTCGCTAAAACACCGCTGCTAAATAATGCTGATGTAATATACCATTTAGAAAGATTAGCTCTGAGCTAGTACCATTAGCTATTAGTATCATCTCCTAGTCTGCCTGATAAAACCTTGAGTGGTATACAAATGAGCCGTTGTTATTCTTATGTCTATTAAAAGTTACACAAGAATCAAAATATATGTTCTTACTGAAAATAGAAGTTGGTAATTTCAAAATAATTTGTACTTTTGCATTTATATGTAAATGAGTAGTTGAATGTATACAGATAGAATACAGCAATGGCAATTATAAATTCCTGACATAAAAATGAACTCAAAAGAAAACTGAAAGTCAAAGATCTTAACTTTCCTCCTCATTAGACCTTTTTATCAGTTAGGATCAGTTTTAATGGTCAAATATTTCTTTCACATAAGAGATATGTGGGAGAAGACTGTACAGAGTGATATTGTTATTCCATGGTTATTGTGTATCAACCCACTTTACGTGTATCAATCAAAGCTATGTTATAGTCTAAGACAGCTACTACAGTGGGAGTTCTTGTAGATCACTACAGAATCATCTGATGTTAAGACTTTGAGCTTTCTGATTTTGCATGTCTATTTTGTTTCCCAGGTTCGGGAAGTTTTTGGTCCTATTTCTAGGAATAAGCTTTCATCCCCCTTTTCTCACTGTTTTCCTCTTCTAAATTCCATAATGTTTATATTTGTTCCCTTGATAATGTCTCATTAATGTTTTAAAATGGGTTCTCTGTTTTTTCTTTCTTTCTTGGTTTTGCTCCTATGTCTGGATAGAACCTGATTTTCATTTCAGTAATTGTTGACTTGTTTTTCATTTCACTAATTGTTCCTTCTGCTTGATCTCATCTTCTGTTAAAACCCTCTAAGGAAGTTTTCAGTTCCATTGTAGTCTTCATCTCTACAGTTTGATAGTTTTCTGTACCTTCTCTTTCTGTTGAATTTCTCTCTTATTTTCATGCATTGTTCTCCTGATCTCAGTGAGAATCTTTATAACAACTATTTTGAATTGTTTCCAGTAGATCGTACATTTCCATTTTATTGGCGATCAATTTCGGGGGATTTATCTTATTCTTTCATTTTAGAGCATCTATATCATTTCTTCATTTTCTTCGATTCTCAGTGTTGGTATCTATGTTTTAGATTAAAATGGCCTCTTCTCAGTGATTAGAGTGCTTGCCTGGCAAGCACAAGGGCCTGAGTTCGATCCCCAGCACCGGAAAAAAAGAAAAAAAAGGCCTCTTCTTCTGTAGATCGCCCTCACTAAACAGCCTGCCCAGAGTTCTGAGTGCTTCTGCAACCACTGTGTTTATCCAAACTTCTGTCTTTGGTCTTAGCTACCCCAGGAAACTAAGTAGGCCAAATCTCATCACAGGCCCAAGACAGACAAAATGGGAAACATTCTCTCGAGATGTAGTCAGAAAAATTGAGGTGTTAGACATGTGGTCTAATTTCTGCCTACCTTAGAAAAATACTGGGAGCTGAAATTTATAGCCCACTTGTTCCATTCTTAGCCAAACTGGGGGGAGCTGTAACCAATCCAGGCATGATTGTTCATGTTAATTCAAAGGAAAAATAATTCAAGAGAAGGTATAGAAAACTATGGTTTGCTCTTCTAATCATAGGGATACGATTTGCTCTTTCTTTTCTTTCTTTCTGTTCTTGCCGTGTTTTGCACCCAGTGGCCTAATAAATCCTGGACTCCATTGGTTGTAACAGATAAGGGTGATAGAAGCTAGTTTCTTAAGTAGTAGCTGGAACAGCTGGGCTCATATGTGTCCAGTCCACTTACTAGTAGGGAGAAACTAGAGGCTTGAGTTTATTGCTGGAGAATGGTAGAGGAAGTAACTGTGAAAGTTATCCGCATGTCCATAAAAATCTCCCCAGGGATACCTGCTAGAACTCTATCTTCATGTTTGAATTCCAAGAAACACAAAGCAGTGTATTCAGTTGTTTGTTTTTGGGTTTTTTTTTGTTGTTGTTGTTTTGCTTTTCCCATGGGTCCCATTCATTTTAGCCAATTTAACTTAGTTGAACTAGGAACACAGACTTCTCCTTGCTACAAGGAGATGGAAAATGTCTTTTAGGCAAGCATATCGCTGTCCTCAGTAAAGCCAAGGGAAGTAAGAAGAGGAAAATCCATAAGAGTAAACACGTAGAATTTTCTGCTATGGACTTCAAGCTCATTGCATATTTTTTGGAGAGAGAAATAGTGCTGTGAAACTTTCAGGGTCATGTGGACACCATCATATTTATAATATACACATTTTACAAGATTTAGGCAGTAATTTTTTTTTCTTTTATTTGAATTTTGGCTGTGACACTAAGCCAAGAAGTTAAATTAACAAAAGATGGTATCATAGGGATATGATTTGCTCTTCTAATTATGTTTACACAAAATTAAAAAGTAAAATTAACACATATTTATTATTCAGCAGATGACTAAAAGTTGTCTGTGCTGCCTTTCATCCTTTGAGAAAAATAAACAAGGAGTCTCATGTACCGAATTTCCTAACTCTTTGAAAGGAATATTTAAATACTAAGACTGCATAATATTTGAGTTATTTAGAATAATGTCAAGGAAAGGAGAACCATTTATTTGTAATTTTAAGATCAAAGAAGGAAAGGTTAAATTACCAGTCAAGGACATAAAATAAGTTGTACTTGTCACAAATGTTGACATACACTGGAAAAATAATGCAAGTTTTGAAATTGGGCCTATGAATTTTTAAGAAGCATTTTGGATTAAAAATGGTTAGAGAGCTACCCAGACAAAGATTTATGCCAAAGACTGCATCAGAGTTGATACAAATACCAAGGAAGAAAAAGACCATAGTATGTAAATAGAAATATTCTGAAAAATAGAAGGTGTTCTATAAGGAGATGTCCTACAGACAATCGGTAATTTACACTGCTGTGTATCAGAGACAAATAAAATTATTGATCAGTTACATATAATGATAACTGATAGATTACAATGACATTAAAATAAGTGTCTTAATTATTTTCTTTAAATGTTTTAGGAAATGGAATGGTAGGTCCTATTCCCATTAAGTAGAAATTTATCTTTAGTTTTGGAAAAAAAAAACAAATAGGAAGAAGAGTAAAATAATATATGAAAAAGAGGAAAATATAAAAGTCTAAAATGGGGAGATTCATCCTGAAAAATGCTAACCGAGAAAGGTTAGGATTAGTTTTTTTTTTTAAAAAGTAAAATCAAATGATTATCTACTTTCTAGGGGAAATTAGTAAACTAATCTAAAAGGCTATTTAACTTAAAATATGTCTTTATTATAAGTTAATATCAAGCATTGTCAGCTACTGAAATATTAAAGGGACACAAAGTATAAAATTAGGGCATCATTGTTATGGCTCTGAATGGAATGTCGGTCAAGGCTCATGTATTGGAGGCTTGGTTCCCTGCGCAGTGGTGTTTGGAAGTGGAGGTGGAACTCGGGAAGAGAGTGGATCAGGAGGGCCCTAATCTCAAGAGATCCATGTGTTCACTAGTTAGTAGGACAATGAGAGATGACAGAGACTTCCAAAGACGGGGCCTGCTTAGAATAATTAGGTCACAAGGGTGCTTTCTAGCTCTCTTTACCTCTCCTGTCCACCATGAACCACAGTACTTGGCTCTATCTACCACATGCTCCCAGCCATGATGTTCAGCCTCCTCACGGGCCCAGAAGTAGTGGAGCTCTATGAACGTGGACCTGAGCCTTTGAAATCATAAGCCAAAATTTATCTTCTCTCTTTTAGGTTATTTTGTGACAATGATGGAAAGCTGACTAACATAATTACTGAAAGAATTTAATGTGGAATATAATACAAAATTGTTGACAATTTTCTCCTGCCAAGTAAAACATAAATGGAAAGAAATTTAGGTACCATAGAATGGACTCTTAATGACAGAATTATCTCACAAGATTAATAAATTTAGTTGTTGCAATTCTGTTCAGATTATAGGAGATATATGTTCATACCACTAAGATGTCAGAATAGGAAGTCTTGGAACATCCTTCCCTCTTTGGGCACACTGATTCATAACATGCACAGAACAATGCCCTCCTCGTCAAGAGTCTCTTGTATGTTGATAAGAAATTAATCACATTGAGGCTAATAGGATTCAGACACAGCCTCTCACCCTAAGTCCTCTCCCTCACACAATGTCATATCATCAGAAGAAAACCGTCCAGTTCCAGAGGGAAGAAGGGACGGGAGCCTGTGCCTAACATTCTATATATTCTAAGGGATTTCTAAGGTTCTCGCATCCGTCTTGGCTGCCTTTGAGTGGTAACATAGCCTGGTATACACATTTCTGTAGCCACTGAAATAAAATACAACACTCTGCACAAATATTTAAGAAGCCATTAGAACCTCTGGCCAGGCTGATTGCTAAGAGTCTTCTACAAAAAATTTTGTAAATTTTTGGAAACTAGGGAAAGTAGGTTCTGGGCTAAGACATAAACACCACTTGATGTTGGAAGGTGTTTCATTCTTATATACTTATGAATTTTCTTTCCAGCTTTATATTAATGATTTCTAGTTTCATTCTGTTGTGATCAGAAAAGATATTTGTACAATTTAAATCTTCTTGTATTTGTAAGGCCTTAATTTGCAACTGAATATGTGATCTAACCCAGAGAATGCTCCTGTTTGTGGAGAAGAATGCACATTCTGATGCTTCAAAGGTGAATACTCTGCATCCATCTATGAGTTGCATGACAGTTTTGTTCAACTCCAGTGTTTGGTGATTCACTTTCTGTCTACAGATGACCTATACATAGAGTCTGCCAAAAAAATACATATACACACTTCAGGAGAAGAAAAATAATATGATGTTTTTCAACAGATGGTGTTACCCTCTAATAGGGGACCCTAGAGGATATCATATAGTGCAGAAAACCTACTACACTGCCGGCCCTTAGAGAAGAAATTGAAAATTCATGTGCAGCAATCTCAATAACATGGTTACCCAAGCAGCAGTTCACTGTACTAATAAATGTCTGGAAGCTAATCACCACCACTCTGAGCACCTTTTGTAATTTTAGAGGCCAAAGGAAACTTGTACTAACCTCGTCATGTCTCAATAAATTTAGTATTTAAATATTTATACAAGATTTCCTTTGCCTGAGCAGTGTATACATTTTTTGGTGGATTCTGTATTATTGAAACTGAAGTACTGAAAGCTCCTTCTAATTCTTTAGTAAAAAAATTCTCTCTCAACAAAACATTCTCAATTAGATCAATGTATATTTTATATATTTAAGTGCTCTAATCTTAGATAAATAAATATATATAAATACATGTGTGTGTGTGTTGTGTTTTTTTCTTAGTTCACTTAACAGTTGGTCAGTTTTCATTATCTTTATCAAAAAAAAACCCCCAACTATTCATTTCATTTATTTCTCCTACTATTTTTCTATTTTGTATTTATTTCTGATCTAATTCTTGTTATTTTATACTAGTCCAATGTTCGCTTACTTCCTGTGTATGAATGATCTATATATTCTTGAGAGTGGAGTGTTGAAAATCTCTTCTATTTTTATAGTGCTATCTATTCTTTCTTCAGTTAGATCAGTATTTATTTTATATAAGTGTTCTAATGTTGGGTATATATATATATATATATATTTTATGGATGTATTTTAGGAGGGGGGGGTCCAGGAGCTCGAACTTAGGGCCTTGCATTTAGCAGGCAAGCACTCTACCACTGAACTCAATCCCCAGCCCAACTGATGTATCGTTTCTTAGTTTAATTACCAATTTATCCATTTTCATTATATCTACAAATCCCCAACTCTTAGTTTTTACCCTGATACCAAAGATAAAGATGCCAAAAGAAAACTAAAGGCTATTATTTACGAGGAAGATGGAGACAAAAATCCTCATTAAAACATTAGCAAACAGAATTCAGCAATATAGTTAAAGGATCATACACTATTGAAATATTTATTCCTTGGATAAGTAATGAATCAACCTGTAAAAATGAATAAATATAGTATGTCACATGAACAGAAATAAGGATAAAAACCCATTCATAATTTTAAAATTTCAGCAAACAAAATATATGCAAATTACCTTATCATGATAAAGGCCATGCATGAAAAGGCCACAAGTAACATCATAATCGATTGTGAAAACTGATAGTTTGATCAAGAACAAGGCAAGGCTGTCCATTCTTGCCACTTCTTTTTAGCATAAAAGTCAAACTCTAATCAGAGGAATTAAAAAGAAAAAAGAAATAAGAAGCATCCAAATTGAGAAGGAAGACAAATTATTTCTGTTTGAAGATAACCTGATCTTATATGTGTAAAATCATAAGAACTCCAAAAAACTATCAAAAACCATAAATGAAACAATAGACAAATTTAGCAGAATTATAGGATAAAATATGAACATGGGAACTAAGTTTGCTTTTTATATCAACAATAAATTATCTGGAAAACATTAAGAAAACAATCTCATTCACCACAGCAACAAAAAGAAGAAAATTAAATAAAGTGAACCAAACAAATGAAAGACTCCTGCACGAAAAACTGTAGAACTTTAATGAATGAAATTAAAGAAGTTGCAAAATATGAAAAGACATTTGATGTACATGCATCAGAAGAATGGATATTGCCAAAGCACATACTGCTCAAACCTATGTAGAAACTTAATGCAATCATTTTCAAAACCCCAATACCCCAAGACAGCTTTTTCACAGAATTGGCTAAAATTATTGTAAAATATATATAGAACTGCTAAGGACTCAAAGAACAAAAAAATTAATAAAAAAAACAACAACTTAAGAAAGAAAAACTGTAGGTATCATATTTCTTGATTGCCAAATACAAAGAAATAAAAATATAAAGTTCAAAAATAAAAAAATATAACTAACACTATGATAATTAAATAGTATCATACTGGTAATAAATACAGACAGACCAAAGCAATAGAATAAAGAGCAAAGTAATAAAGTCTTTCATATAGAGTAGATGAGCTTTGACAAAGTTACCAAAATTAGACAATAGGTAAGGATAATCTCTTCAATAAATGGTGTTGGAAGAACTGAACATTCACATTAAAAAAGAATGCAATTGAACTTTTACACTATGCACAAAAAAATCAAATCAAAATTGATCAAAAACTTAAATCTAAAGATTTAAAATGGTATACCTCCTAGAACAAAACAGGCAAAGCTTAATTAATAAAACTGCTTTTGTCAATAACTTTTTTGCATATGATCTCAAAAATACCATCAACAAAAGCAATAATAGTTATGTTGGGTGACATCAAATTTAAAAGCCTCTGCACAGCAAAAGAAACAATTAAAAGATTAAAAATGCAACCAACTTAATGGAAGAAAGATTTGCAAACTATAGTTGATAAGGAATCAATATCCGAAATATACAAGGCACCCTTTCAACTCAAAGCAAGACCGAATAACTTGGTTAAAAATAGAGAAAATGTTTGTCTAGATATTTCTAAAAGAAAACATAGAAATGGCACCAGTTATACGAAAAGG
Source organism: Hystrix cristata (assembly GCA_004026905.1). Taxonomy (NCBI): domain Eukaryota; kingdom Metazoa; phylum Chordata; class Mammalia; order Rodentia; family Hystricidae; genus Hystrix; species Hystrix cristata. The sequence goes on from PVJO010011027.1 coordinate 25,547, forward strand.
TGCTAGATATCGCTAATCATGGAGAAAATGCAAATCAAAACCACAGTACTTCTTAAAATGGCTAATTCGAAAATAAAAGTATAATTATTGGCAAGGACGAGGAGAAACTTTGTACACAATTAGTGGGTGTGTAAAATGACACAGCTGTTGTGGAAAATAGTAATATGGTTCCTCAAAATTTAAAACATCAAAGTAGTATAGGATCCAAGAATTCCCCCTCTGGGTATTTATTCAAAATCACTGAAATCAGGATTATGAATAAATATGTGTATCTCCATGTTTACTGTAACATTATTCATGCTAGCAATGCCAGGATATAGGAACACCCTAAATGTTCACCAACAGATGAACAGGTGAAGAAAATGCTTCTTGTGGACTGCTGAATCTTCTTTGTAAAAGATCATATCATCTGCAAAAATAATGGTTTGACTTCTTCCCAATAAACTAATTCAGCATGAGACAGAATACAAAATAAAAACAGAAAAATCAATAGTGTTCCTATAAAACAAGAATGAACCAATAGAGAAAGAAATCAGGAAATCAATGCCATTCTAAGTAGCTTCAAAAAAATTAAATGCCTGGAGCCATTCACTTTCGAATTCTTCCTGCTTGTTCTGAGTAGCTGTCTGTCTCTTTTCCCCTTTTCTCATCTCCAAATAAATTTTCTTCTTTTATTAAAAAAAAATTAAACACCTAAGAATTAACCTAACCAAGAAAATAAAAGACCTCTATACTAAAAACTACATTACTCTGAAAAAAGAGATTAAAGGACATTAGAAAATGGAATGATTTCCCTGTTCTTGAATAGGCAGAACTGAATATTGTAAAAATAGTCTTAATACAAAAATTATATATATATATATAGGTTTAATGCACTTTTAATTAAAATATCATCAGCTTTTTTATAAAACAGGAAAAAAAATTCTAACATTTATAAGGAACCAAAAGATCAATGGAGTTTCTAGTTTTAGTTTTTTGAGGAATCTCCACACTAATTTCTATGAGGTTGTACTAGTTTGCATTCCCACCAACAATGTGGAAGGTTCCTTTTTCACCACAACCTTGCCAGCATTTTTTTTTTTTTTCCTGAGTCCTTGATAATGGCTATTCTTGCTGGCACAAGGTGGAATCTCAGTGTTGTTTTGATTGGCTTATCACTAATGGCCAGGGATGCAACATCTTCCTCATGTACTCATGATCCATTTGCATTTTATCTTCTGAGAAGTATCTATCTATTCATTTCAATCGCCCATTTTTAACTGGATCTTTTATTTGAGGCAGTCTAAATTTTTTAGTACTTTATGTATTCTAGGTATTTGTCCTCTGTCTGAGGAATAGCTGGTAAAAATTTTTCCTATTCTGTGGTGTATTAGTTGCCTTTCTAGAGTCAGTGGTTTGCAAGAAAGTAGATTTAAGACAGGACATTTACACATTACAAGATTCACACACACACAAGCCAAATGCAGGAAGAGTGCAGAATGTCTGTCTATGCACTAGGGCCCGAAACATCCAATCAAGGGCTGAGAGCCCACAGCACTGTCTCATGCAAGTCCATGCCTGCACTAAAAGGCGGAAGCAATCTATACTGGAGCCAGCGTAAGACACTCACAGCGGAGATGAAGACCAGAGATCCCCGGAAGCAAATAGCAGCCATTCTCGAAGACAGCAAGGCCCTGAGCTCCTTCTGCGATGAAAACAACCGAGTTCCCATCTGGAGAACCAGCCACAACAGAGCTTCTCTTGGGAAACAGCCGGCCCCTATCTTCTGCCCCTGTTCTCCTTTATATAGTGTCGGCAACGATCTTCAGGTGGATCTTCTGAAGCCAGAACCACACCAACTCACTCCAGCTGAGCATTCCTGCTCAGCCTGACCACAGTAAGTCCGCCACATACGGGTTGTTTCTTTATTTTTCATTGTTTCCTTGGCTGAGCAAAAGTTTCTTAATTTAATATAATCTATTTATTCTTGGTATTATTTCTTGTGCAAGTGGGGTTCTGTTCATAAAGTCCTTGACTACGCTTATGTCAAGATCTTTACCAAATTCTCTTTCAAAAGTTTCAGTCTCTCTGTTTTTATATATTGGCCTTTGATCCATTTTCATTTGATTTTAGTACCCAGTCCGAGGTATAGATCAAGATTCATTCTTCTTATGTGGAAAATCAATTTCCCCAGCACCATTTACTAAAAAGGCTCTCTTTTCTCCAGTGTATAGTTTTGGCCCCTGTGCCAAAAGTCAGATGGTTGAATGTGCGTGGGTTGGTTCTGCATCCTCTGTTTTAGTCCATTGGTGGACATGTCTGCTTTTGTGGCAATAGCATGCTTTTTTTTTTCCCTACTGTGTCTTTGTATTATAATTTATAATCTGAAATTTTAATGCCTCCTACCTTACTCTTGATGTCTAGGATTGTTTTGACTATTCAGGCTCTCTTCAGGTCCCATAGAATTTTTAGAATTGTTTTATGTAGATTTGTGAAAAATGTTGACGATATTTTGATAGGGAGTGTATTAAATCTGTATATCATTTTTGGTAATATGGCCATTTTGATGATATTATTTCTGCTGAAGAAAATGGTTGGATCTTGAGAATCTAATAATAAGTGAAATAAGTCAGGTGCAGAAGGTTAAATATTGCATGGTTTCTCTAATATGAGAGGTTTAAAATACAAATAATATAAAAAGAAAAATAAAAGAGATCATAGGAAATAAAGGAGGTAGACCTTGTGGAGATGAGAAGGGGATTTGGTAAAAGAAGAAGAGGAGAAAGAGGGGTGTGAGGAGGAATCAAAATGATCCAGGTGCAATATGTACGTGTATGAAGTCCCCAAGATTAAATATGCACAAATTTTTAGAAAAGAAATTTCTTTATATATAGTGGAATATTATGCAGTCTTTTCAAAAGGGAAATCTTGTCATTTGTAACCACATGGAAAAGCTTCGATAACATCAGTCTAAATGCATTGACAAATATTCCCTTAAATTGTTTAGATGAGGTATTCAAAGTAGTGAAATATGCATAAGAAAAGAAGAGAAAAGCAGTTTCCAGAAGCTATGGAGGAGAATGGAGTATTGCTATTCAACGTGTGTAAAATTTCAGCTATGGAAAATGATTAAATTCTATAGTTCCACCTTACAACATTATGCATTCTGCTAGCAATGTTGTACTTTATAAATTGTAAAAATTTGTGGATGGTAATCTTATATTAAGTGTTGTTAACCGTGATAATAATTTTTAAGAGAATAAAGCAAATATCCAATGCAAAAAATACATATGTTTACATGCCAGATTTTAACCCAAATTAAAATTTATTTTTGAAAACATTATGCTAACTTTGAGAAGAAAAAATTATGAGATGGGGTAAAACTAGAAGTCCAACAAAACACTACCATAAAGTCATGTCATTTTAAAGGATGTAGTCCACAATTTGTGATGACTTAAAATATCAAAATAATTTAATAAAAAAAATAAGAAACAAAGATGAATCAGAGGTGAAAAGAGAAATACTAGAAACAATCAGTTAAAAAGACTGTAACACAGTAGACTATTTTATTAGACAATAAAAGCATGACATTGTGCAGTGAGATTTGAAAATCACTTGGAAATATTAAATCAGGAGACGACATAGCTCAGCTGGGTTCTGAATCTTTGACAAAGCAGGTAGCGACCTTTGAGTTTAAATCTAACAATAAGTCAAATCATATGGTCTAAGATTAACTCCTCGCGATTGTATCAGTTTTGTGACTGGTATGTAAAAGCTACCCAGGCTAAGCTACAGGTTCATGGGGAAAAGGAAAAGTTATTTTTCTCCTCACTGAGGAGAGGAAGCTCCTTGGTTTGTTAGCTTCCCTTATTCAGTTATTTTTGAGATTTAAATTTTCAAGTGTGCTATCTCAAGACAAAAGTTCAAACACATACATGATGAACTGAAAATGTTTTCTTTTTACTTTTGTACAAGACAGCAATTACGTTGAATGGCAAATTTATCTTGCCTTTTAGAAAATAATGTCATCCATTTGCAACTAACAAATAATAAAAATTCTTTCAAAATAGCACCGGGAGAGCACGTCATTACCTCAGGAGAACTATAAAAGCTGTTAATGAAACATGGTTAGTTTATAAATAAGTGCTATAGACTCTCCATTACTTACAGAATTTCTTCCTGCATAAACAAAAACAGAGAAGAAAGGGAAGAATACATCAAAGTCTATGTTGCCAAAATGAAAATTTAAATGACACAGATGTTTAAGCTACATGTAAATATCTTAACACTCACTAACTGTTGACATCACTTTTTGGTTTTCATCTAGATAAGTAAAAGTCAAATATCAGCTTGTTTCAGACTTAGCAAAATGAAGTGTTTTATTTTATTTTCTACTTCAATCCTTCTAATCCTTCTGTCCTATTTTCTATTATTCGTGTCTACCCTTAATTTTCTCCTCCTCTACGTACATTCATCTTATAATGTTTCTATTCGGAGGAACAAATTTCCCATCCCCACTACCAAAAGCTGGTCATTGACTCCCCACTCTGTCACAAGGCCACAGCATTTAAGCACACTTTGGCTCCTACTCTTGTCCCTTAAGTGTCTAGGTAACAGCTTTATGGACAATAAGCTACTGGAATTTTGAATGAAATCATTTTTAGAATCTATGAAATACAGAGGAAACTCTGGGTCTTCACTCCATTTTCATGACCTGTATTTACTTACATCGTTTCATTTTATTAATTCCCTTGGTATGCCACACTATCTCAATTAATGATGACGGATTAACAGTGCACTAAATCACATTTTAGATGAGGATAATTTGAATGTTGTTTATTTTTTTCATGGAAAATTTTAGCAGTGAAATTTCAGTTTTTCTGTAAAATAACTAATAAACATATTTGGATGACACTCAAAGATACTAAGATAAGAAAAGAAGATCAAGAAGATCATTCCTCACTAAAATTGCAAATATTTTCTCTCTATAATGATTCAATTGTATGTTTATTACTTTTGCAGACTTGACATTCAGTTACTTATAAGAAACACTGATAGTATCTGGATTCAAATCTGCTAACTTCATCTGAGTTAAAACAGGCATATATTAGGTATATACTGCTCTAACAACTGAGATGCTTGGGAATGGGAAAAAAAGAAGCAGCAAGATATATCATGTACTGGTACGAATTCCCTAAAATGAATGTTACCACTATGTATATCTAAAATGTACCATCAAAATAAAATTTAAAACATATATATATAAACTTAACTTCATAATTTTTAAGAAAATGTTCACATGAAGCATGTAGTAGTACCTGAGTGTTCTAAAAAAAATTAAAACAAAACAAAACAAAAAAGACTATAATATTTTCAGGTGTAACTAGGAGGAAAATTACCTGAGCCGCTCAATTCAGTGTAAATGAATACCTGTTCATAAAACATGGCTTTTCCGAAGAAACCTTACAATGATAGAATACGGCTGTCATGTTAGTCAGGCTAATGAGAGTGACGAAGAAATTGTCAGAAGGGGGAAAAGAGCATCCACTGTGGCAGTGGTTCAACACTGGATTTTCTAGAATGTAATGAATCAAAATACCATGATAATGAACTTCCAATAACTAGACTCAGGAACTTTTAAAAACCTAATAAAAGATAACAGTTTCCATGTTGTACTTGTGGTACAATCAGTACTGCATTGCCCTAAAAATTATATATGGGGAAAGAGGCAGTTTAACATATGAGGGAAAAGAAAAAAATAGCAAAAAGGAAAATATGAGAAACCCTGGGACTAGACAATATTTCTAATAACTAAAAATTCAGGTTGATATTAAAAATAATCCTAAAGGAGGAAGTTCTATGATGTTACTGAGCAGAAGTTAACAAAGCCTCTCGGATCCCTGGAGATTGTGAGAGAAAAAACTTAGCTGAAAATTCTGCCACACAGATCCAGAAAAGGCCCCTTTGTGTTAGGTTAATATCCCAAGACAGCTGGAAATTAGACTTTACTCGTCCAGCCACAGCTCTGCTAGAAGTAGTTCCATACCAACTTTGAGAATATACAGTTTGTCCCTCTAAATTGTGTAGAAGGAACTGCACTTAGCTCAATTGAGCTTATGTAACTCGTGGGCAGGTTGTTTTTTAGATTTTACACCATCCATCTACTTGTCTTCAAGCACTTGGTCCCTTTAACGTGACAGAGAAGATTGGCAAGGATCTGATCTACTCAGATTTACCAGGTTGCTCGCCAGTCATGTATAACTCTTCATTCAAAGGCACTCAACCCAATGACATTGCTAGTGCAGATTGAAACTTGTAAACTGGATCAGATGTGCAAAAAAGTTTACTTTTAAAAACTGATCTCAACTTTACTCTTAAGCTCCTCGTCCATCTAAACTGGTTAACTTTAGACTCTTCCACTCCTATCTATTCAATTGTTATAGTTTAAATATTAAGTGCACCCCATAGACTCATATGCTGAGGATCTGATGTCCAGTGCAGCAATATTTAGAGAGGCGGCTTAGAGAAGTGATGAGATAAGGAGGGCTTTAATATCATTGATGGAGACACTACCAAGAGAAAGAATGAGTTGTGAATTGAAAAAAAAATTCACAAATGATGTATTTAATAAAAGATTATTATCTAATATATACAAAGAACTGCCAAAATTGAACAATAAGAAAAAAATATAAAAATGGACCAATGACACAGCAGACATCTCACCCAAAATGTATAAATGGAAAATAAACATATGAAAAGAAGTTCCACATAGTGGAACTTCTATGAAATGCAAATTAAAACAACAATAAAATACTGCTACACAGCTGTTAGAATGGTCAAAATTCACAAACTGAAAACACTAAATATGGGTAGGTATGAGGGAAAACAGGCTCTCTCAATTCATTCTCTCAAATGCAATAGCCATTTCCAAGATAGTTTGACCATTATTATGAGCTAAAAATACTCTTAGCTCTCAGTTCAGCAGTAATTCTCCTTGATATTTATGAGATGTTGAAAACATGTCCACACAAAAACCTATATACAACATTTACAGCAGTTTTATTCATAATTGCTAAAACGTGAAATCCACTAAGATATCAGTAAGTGAATGGATAAGTAAGATATGGTACATCCATACAATGGAATATTCTTCATTTCTAAAAATAAATGAACTACCAAGGCAGGAAAAGATATGGAGGAAACTTAAGTGCATAGTACTAAGTGAATGAAGCTAATTTGAAAACTGCGCATATTGTATCATTACAGTAGTATGATAGTCCTGAAAAGACAAAACTTTGGAGATAGTAAAACATCAATGGTTGCCAGGAATGGGAGTGGGGGAAAGGATGAATAAATGGAGAAGTGAGGTTTTGTTAGGGTAGTGAAAATGTTATGTATGATAATTTAATAGTGTGAATATGTCATTATATATCTGTCCAAACCCATATAATTTATAATGTTCAGGGTGAACTCTAATGTAAACTATGACATTTTCAATGAAAATTATATGTTAATGTAGATTCATCAGTTGTACTAAATGTACTACTCTGGTGGAGGGTATTGATAATGGAGAGGTGATATCTATGTGAGGATAGGAATTACAAATGCTTTCATTCAGTTTTGCTTTGAACTGCTCTAAAATTAGACTATTGAAAAATAAAGCATATATCTGTGGTCTGCTTCTAAGTATTCTATTCTCTTATTGATATATGTGTCTATTCCTATTACCATGTTGTATTGTTCTGATTGCTCTAACTGTATAGAAAACCTTAATATCAATCAGTAATTTCCTCACTTTATTCTTCCTTGTCAAAATTCTCAACTAATTCTACAGTTTATGTCTTTCCATATACATTTTAGAATAAGCCTGTTTATGTTTACAGAAAGAGAGAGAAAGAGAGAGAGAGAAGGAGGGAGGGAGAGGGAAAGAGGGAAGGAAAAGGAAGGAAGGAAGGAAGGAAGGAAGGAAGGAAGGAAGGAAGGAAGAAAGAAAGAAAGAAAGAAAGAAAGAAAGAAAGAAAGAAAGAAAGAAAGAAAGAAAGAAAGGGAAAGAAAGAAAGAAAGAAAAAGAAAGAAAAAAAATGAAAGAAAGGAAGAAAGAAAGAAAGAAAATTTCATTAAAGCTACAGATCAGTTTGGTAAGAACTGATGTCTTTACTATGCTGATTGGTCTGATACATGAGCATTTATTTAGATCTTTGATCTATTTTAATAGTGCTTTGTAGTTTTCAGCAAACAGATACCATACATGTTTTGTTAAGTAAGTACACACTAAAGCAACTATAAATGGTTTGATGTTTTAAATTTTTAGTTTCTCCATGTTAATTACTGGTAGACATAAATATGTTTGATTTTTAAAGTATTTTGTAACCTGTGATTTTCGTTTAATTCACTTATTCAAAGAGTTTTGTGTGAAGTTTTGGAGATTTTCTGCACAGACAATAATCTCATTTGCAAATATCATGTATTTCTTTACTAACTATACCTCTAATGTCTTTTTCTCTCCTTATTACAGTAAAGAGAAATTCCAGTACTCTATCACATAATAATAGTTATTGTAGAAATCTATGCCTCACTGTATATTATATAAATCATTAATTCTTTAATTATTAAATAAGATGTTGACTACAATTTTGTTTGTTCATTTGTTACACTACTGGAGACCAAACCTACAGCCTTTGCACTAGGATACACCCCTCTCTTTTGAGACAGAGTCTCACCAAGTAATGACTTGGCCCAAAATGGGTTCAAACTTGATAATCTTCTGACTCAGCTCCCCAGAGTGACAGGCTTATAGGTGTGCATCACCATGGCTGGCTTGCTTTGCTTTTCTAGAGGATACCTCTCTCTCTTTTCCAATTCTAAATGTTTTTACCATGACTAAATGTTGAATTTTTCTCAAATGCTTTTCTGGCAAGAATTGATATGATCATATTAATTTTCTTCTTTAAATTATTAGAATATGTTGATTTTTAAATTTTGAGCTAGCCCCCGTACCTACAATTAATTCCACTCAGCCACAGCATAACATTATTTTATACATTATATAACTTGGTTAGTATTTTATTGAAGATTTTTGCAACCAAGTTTATGAGATATTGGTCTCCAGCACTTATTTTTTGTACTGGCTTTGCATTTGGTATCATGCTAAACTAATCTCATGCATAGTTGAAAAGTGCTCTATCATTTTTTACTTTCTGCAAAATATTAGGTAAATTATTAATTTTAAAAAATTGTTTCACAGAATTCTCCACTGAATGCTTATAGCCAGAAGATTTTTCTTTGGTGGAGTTTTTAATGAAGAATTCAGTTTCTTTCATATTTATGAGAATATCCTGAATGTCTATTTCATCTTGGTAGAGTTAGCAAGGAATCTGTTCATTTCTTGTAAGTTATCAAATTTATGAGCATTTTTTCATAAAATGCTCTTATATGCCATCTTTCAGTGGCTATTGGATATTTAATAACATCTCTATTTCCTTCTTGATATTAGTAACTTATCTTCTCTTATATTCAGCCAGGCTTGATGTAGGTTTATCAATTTTATTGATTGTTTTGATGATCTAGCTCTTCGATTTACTATCTTTGTAGCTTCTTTGATTTCTGCTCTTCTGTTCATTATTTCTTTCTTCGGTTTGCTTTATCTTGCTCTTTTAATTTCTTGAGATAGGAGCTGATATTTTTTATTTGAGAACTATTCTTGTTTCTAATATGAACATTCAGTGCTAAGAATTTCCCACACTTAATTGTTTTCAACAAATCTTGATGGGTGGTTTTATTTTTATTCAATTTAAGAACTTTTGTTTCTTGAGAATCTTATTTGACCTCTGAATTATTTGGAAGTATAGTGTTTAATTTCTCCATCATTAAAGATTTTCATATTGTCAGTTTTTTATGAATTGTTTAATTCCACTGTGATCAAAAAGTACAGAAAAGAATTCTTGAAATTTCTTGACTTTTCTTATAGCCTATGGAATTGGCTATCTTGGTAAATGTTCCATGAACAGTTGTGAATCTATAGATTTATTCTTTCAATACGTGCTAGTTAGTTCCAATTGCTTGATTATGTTATTCAAATCATCTACAAATGTTTGCCTAGTGTTTCTATCTGGTGCTGAAAGGGGAATGTTGAAGTCTCCAGTTGTAATCAGCTACTCTCTTCTTTCTCCTTTACTGTTGTTGTCGTCTCTGTGCCACCAGAGCTATTTGGGGGCCCTGATATTTGAAATGTCACTTGGTGGAGTATTATTGATGACTACTTTAAATCCTTATCAGATAATTCCAACATCTGATTCATCTTGTAGTCGAGGTCAGGTGATTGCCTTTTCTTATTCAAGGTTTTTTATTTTCTTGATTCTCGTTATGACATATATTTATGATATTTTAGACATTTTGTCTACTATATTAAGAGGCTCTAGCAAGAAGCCTCTGGGTTTAGTTCAGTATGTTGGTCTGACTGTGGTTTGAATAGCAATTTAATTCAAAGCCTTTGTAGGCTTATTTCTGTCTGCTTGTCTTATCTGGCTCTGGCAGGGCTCCCATTGGTTTGTATCAGAGCTGACTGGGAGGAAGAAAGGCCGCCCCAGGCCAGACCATCACCTGTCTGCTCATGATGTATGTGTTGGGATATACACCAACGTGCGTGGGTTTTGCCAAAATGAACACGGACCCACAAGCATTCTGAGCTTTACTGAAAGACTGAGAGCAAGACTCCTGTTCTTTGACACCTGTGAACTTAGCTATTTCCACCATTTGAGCACATGCCAGAGCCTAGGGGGTGGACACAGGAATACAGTGGGGACATTGCCATACAGTCTGAACCCTTGGCTTCTTCTTACACCTTCTGTCTAGCTTCAGCATCTTGCAAAAGGAAAGGTCTTCAAGTTCTTCTTACTTTCTATTAGGAAAAGTGACTTTTGTACCCTTCTTGGAATATCTTATAGAAAAACAGACAGAACAGAAGAAATAAAGCTGAATACTTTGGTTTCTATGTTGTGAAAACTCTCAATGGCATAAACCGTTTGTAAATGAGTGCTATATTTATGTTCCAATAAAACTATTAATTGGTACTGAAATTTGAGTTTTATATAATGCAATATATCATAAGAGGTTTTTTCAGCCATTTAAAATTGTAAATGCTACCCTTAATTTATAGGTGACACAGAATATACGGCAGAATAGATTTGACCTATAAGCCAAATTTACCAACCCTTGATTTAGAGCCATGCTATGCTGTGTCTTTTAAGTTCCTGAAATACTCAGCTGCAGAATTTTGTTATTGAGAAGTAGGCAGGAAATTTTGAATTTTTCCTTAATAATGAGCAGCTGTTGCAGTCTCTTCAAAGTCTCAGTTATCTCAATAAAACTCAGATTCTCAGTAATCCACTTTCTTGAGCAGTACATCTTTCTCTTTAGTGAATCCAACCAGTATCTCATAAATCAATTTCATAATGTAATTGTCAGATTTAGTTTTGTCTAGTTATAACTGGTAAGCAGTCTAATGAATATCAGGTTTTTGACACAGGCTGTTGGGTTCAGAGAGGAATGAGAAGTGGTTTTATCCATACCAAAATTTCCCAAGCAAATTATTTGCTAGAGAAATTCTTAAATAGTGTCTATTTATTTCAGAAGATACACATTCAGGAAAACATGGCACAAAATCATGCATAGATATAACAGAAAACATAAAGAGGACTTTAAAAAGTGGGACATGATCAGGAAAACAAGCTTATGCACAGCAGTGACGAAGTGAATTAGTGGAAAGTGTTTTCCAGGCAGACCGATGTCAAAGGAGCAGGCGCAGGCTGAGGGACCCCCCCCACCATCCTTGGGACTACTGAGATGACATCATGAGTGCATACAAGGGTACTAGTGCAGTTTGTAACATGCTCAATGAAAAAATCCAACTCCAACCAAAATTTCAGTAAATACAATTTTTAAATAGTTTCACAAACAAATTTCAGGACAAATTTCTCCTCTCTCGTCAAGTCACCAATAATAGCATGAATATCTCAGAGAAGGTAAAAAGAAACTTGAGATTCTAGGTGAGAGTTATCCTGTGCATTGGTACAGGAAATATTAACACTAATAAGAAGCATCCAATTAGGACTTCCCCAGTTAGGGAGCGAGATTTAAAAAGTCAGTATACATAAGTTCTGAGCTTACGTGGGTTTTTGGATTTCTCCTGAAAGTTATAAATTAGCTTAAGCTCTAGAAGAGAATGAAAGAATGAGACATTGCCTATAAATACCCACTCAGAGTTCAAACGTTTTGGCAAAGACGTAAAATGTGGTGTCTAGTAGAAAACAGAATGGTGTGTGTCTTCAACTGGGAAAAAAAAAATAAGAGAAATATTAGAGAAAATATGTTAGTTCTCCAGAAGCTAATTTTATTCAAACAGCACAGTGTGGTAAGAGAGCATGGTCTTTCCAGGAAAATTGACATGGCCTGGAATCCCAGCTCTGTAACTCATTATGTAATAGGCGGATAACATAATATGAATCCTCTCTGACCCTTAGTTTTCGTATTTGTAAAACATTTTCCTTGTTCCCCTGTCATGCAAAGCAAATTAGGTCGTGTTTATAAACTAACACAGTAGACGCTTATTAAATGGAAGTTATTACCATTTTAATCCCTGAAAATATACATCCCAGGAAATTCAAGTATCACATAGGTCTGGAGAAGAGCCCAGATTCTTTCTATATTTTTGTGATTTTGTTCTTCTTGTAGTTGTGGGAGGCTAAACTGAAAATAGAGTATTTTCTCAGTTCATTGGGAAGACCTGTATTAGAAATTCCAATACACTATGTATGAATGAATGTACTGAAATATCACAGTCTAGTCCATAACCCTTATCCATCAATAGAAAGTTACTAGCTTCTTAAGTTTTTTAAATGGTGGAGATTGATTGAGAAACTTTACATTTCCTTACAGGACAAGATTCCACACCACCGGTGCTGAGATCAAGGCAGCATTTCACATTTTTTCTTCACAGCCGTGTCTTCGCCACAGCCCATGCTTTGCTGCATCAAAGATGAAGAGGCTAAAGGCCTGGCAGCACAACTCAGATTGAAGGGCAGCCCCAGGGCACAAGTCTGACTGGTCAGAGACAATGATTTCACCTTTAGCTTTGGAATCAAACCCAAGACTCAATGTTTTGGTTTTAAACAGATTGATAGTACCTAGGAGGGAGGAAGGGAAAACACGCTGCTCCTGAAGATTCTCCTTCCCTGTCTAGAGCTACTGAATTTATATCAGGTGCATATCTTGCAGTCGCTGGACTGTTTGTACGAAGCGCCAAGGAGACGAGTGACAACAGCCACCTCCAGGAGGATTTTGCTGGGAGGCAGTCTCCGAAACAGGCTGTCTTTGGCTGAGTGAAACATGATTAAAATAAATTGATCACTATCCCCTCCGGGGGCACAGCCCTCGTCAGCACTGTGCGGGGCTCACAGAGACCTAGCTTCACGGTCATAACGCCCGGAGAGATCAGAACGGTCCCATGCTTTTCCCTTTCCGCAAAGGTCAGAAAGCTGCCTCGACGATGTCTCAAAGAAACTTCAAAAGCAGTGTGAAAATATAGCCGTCAAGAACTAATGAACCTCGAGGGGACAGTAATGCTTCCAGGGAAACTTAGAGGGTGTTATCATCAGGGCCTAATGGAAAATACCTCGGTTCACTTCGCAGCTTCAACAGCTAAATTACCTTGGACAAACTGCAGAAAGTCGAAGGGTCAGTTTCTTCACCTGTGCTGCATGGCACTGTGTTGTGGCCATGTAAATACAAAACAAAAATTGTAAAAATGAATCATGATTGACACTAACTTATTCATAAATACACGTGATAGCAATAATTAAACTAAGAGAGTAATCCTTGCCTACCTCTGCTTATAGTAATACACACAGAAGTTGCATGAAACCAAGATGCTACGTTACATAAAAGGGCATTATTCTGTATTGAATGATACTGGGCTCTTTTTTTCTTTTTTTTTTTTTTTTGTCTTAAGTTTGTTTGGCAAGAATTTCTACTCTCCTGGATAGTAGCAAGCACTTCTCACCTTAGCATTCAGTAAAACAATGGAAAAGTCTAGTGAAGTGCTGGTGAGGGAAAAAGGAACATTTTAACATTGTTGATGGGAATGTAAACTAGTACAACCACTATGGAAATCGGTATGGACATTCCTCCAAAAACTAAAACTAGAAATTCCATTCAACCCAGCTATTCCCCTACTAGGTCTCTTCCTGAAAAAATTAAAGACATCATATTACAGTGATACATGCATGCCCATATTTATAGCAGCACAGCTCATAATACCTAAATCTTGGAAGCAGCCCGTATGTCCATCAAAAGATGAATGGATAAAGGAAAGATGGTATTTATACACAATGGAGTATTAAACTGCCATAAAAAAGGATAAACGAGTTATTTGTTGGAAAATGGATGCACCTAGAGATCATATTGTTAAATGAAATAAATTAGACATACAAATTTAATTATCACATAGTTTTGGTTATACAAGAAATCCAAAATATACATAAAGAGAAAAATAAAAGTCAAATAATAGAAAATAAGGTGATGGATTTTGCAAAAGAAAAGGGAATCAATAGATTGGGGGGGTGAAGGGGAGGAAAAAAGAATTAAAATGAGTTTGTACATATACCAGCTCCCCCAAGGAGTGTGGTCAATGCATATTGCAAAGATGCACTAATAAAAAAATTAAAATTAAAAAAAAATTTAAAATGAAAATAGCTGGGAATGTAGCTCAGTGTGAAAGCCCTAAATCTCCAGTACCATTAAAAAAAAGAAAGAAGGAAAAACCTAAAGAGATGATTATTTTGGTGACTACCCTATCGGAAAGGTAGATGAATATTGTGAAATATTTGTGCGTACCTGCAATGACAAACGCAAGCAAACAGGACACACTCCCTTATGCCAGTGCAAGGAACTTGGTGGCCCACTAAATCTGACCCACACATATATTATTATTATTTTTCTCCACCAAACAGCCAAAAGGGCTGTTCTAATCTTGCCAATGACTGAATGACTGAATGACTAGAAGCATGAGATCGTCCTCTCTGGAAGAAAACCCGGGCGAGACTTGCTGGAGAGGGAAGATAATCTTGATCCATCAGCTTCCTAACATGTCATATTTTAATGCTGATCGAGCAAAGTAAAGGGCTGTCTCTGCAATAAGCCACAAAGCTCAGCCCCCTGCGGCCGCACTTGATATACAGAGGTAGTCACCAAGAGCATGTGTCATGGGTGTGGGAGCCTCCTCTGGTCAATTCAATTATATCCTGGTTCACTGGACACCAGAATGTGCCACTGAGATAGCTGGAAGAAAAGATATTCTAGGAAATTAATTTTTTATTGTCGTAGGGGACGAAGAATCATTCTTATGACCTAAATGACCTAGAAGATCATAAAAATGCTTCCAAAATAAAATGCTTCACACGTAAATCCTGGATGAAAGAACATGGAGGAGACTCAATAGAGGTACTGGAGGAAGATGGTTTTGCTGGAATAAGACTATTGGCTGAAGGCGTACACCTTGGGTTTCCCTACAAAATGGAGATAAATATACGCAATATATTGCCACTGTCAGGGTGACAGAATTTGGTCCATTTTCCTTTTGAGATTTAAATGCCACTGTCCAACATGCCTGAACCAGGCTTGCTAGTTTTTGATTTGCTTTAGAGACCATCTGCTATCTTCCCACTTTAAAGACATGCTATCTCACAACCTGGACCTCCAATTAGCTGTGATGCTGGATCAAACTCAAGCCTCCCTAAAAAATCAAGTTCACAAGTGCCAAAAATGATCTAAGGGCAAAGAAAATCCCTATGATTTAAGAATTTTGTTGTTTGTAAATCCTAGAAAGTTTATAGCTTTTTCAGTTGGCGAACCGATACAGAAAATACTTTCTTCATTAACCTAAAAATGTTTCACTGAAAATATAAAAGACAGTAGCTTTGCCCTAAAATATAATTTAAAATTTTGTTGAATGGCTTTAGCATTTTAGTACATTTTTAAGATGGTAACGGACTAGGAATAGCTACAGAATTAACAGCAATGGCTGACAGCTGGTGAGATAACACGCTAGTATTAACGTGAGTCAAGTATTCTTTTATAGAAGTTTCTGTAATTAAACTTCACTCTGCAATATTGCTGCATTTACAGAGACTATTGTATCTGGAGAATATTAATATATGTTTTTAATTACAATGTAATTATATTAAACATTCTCCATTTACTGGAAGTCAAGATTATGACAACATGTTAGTGACAGGAAAGTGGGATAAAACTTTCATATCAAAGCTTTTTTGTTTGGTGATGAGTCAGTTAAAAGAATGTATAATTGATTTAATATCATCTCAGGTTTTGCTACTAAATTGGTGGCTGTTAGGACAGCAAAATTTAAGAGATCAAGGAGTGAAAGTGCCCTCAGAGTCGTTTGTTTCTCCTCCAACTCTTCGTGGTGTTATTCTGTGAGGTGCTAGAAATACGAAAGCTAGAGAACTAGAAATGGGAATAAATTCAACAATCCATCACACCTGTCACCTTAGTTAAATTTATGAAGAGATAGTAAACAGATATTTTATGATCAAATTCAAATCAATTTGTATTTTCAGAGACACAAATATAGATAGAAAAGAGTAATCACAGACATTGAATGAATGAACAAATCATGTAATGAGTTACATATGCAAAGATTTATTTGAGGCGATACATCTTTGCCTGAAACATAGCAGATCTTAATTTTCCCTGAGACTGCAGCCTTTCAATTAGTCACTTTATAAATTCATATTCTTATTCCACTGTGATTGTCACAGTTCAAAATATTTTCCCAATTCTCCTTCTGGGTTTTCCTCCTGAGTCACTTCATACCCCAGCAAAGAAAAATGGCTTATTACATCTTAATTCCATGTAAGTATTCATCCAACAGACTCTTAGCCAGCTTCATCAATTATACAATTAGGAGGGTGACTCAACATTCTGGGCCATTTCTTATAATAAAGGTCACTGTCATTACAATAATTTGGCACCTTCGATTGTAAAATGTCCATTGCTTCTATCTGCTCCCCTCTTGAACAGAAGGTGTGAGAAATTGAAAATTTGCAGAATGGTGCAAGATGGATAGGTGGCAGTATATCAAATGGACCAGAAGAAAGAGATTGCCCTGTGTGGTGGTTAATTTTATATGTGAACTTGACTGTGCTAAAGTGTACCTAGGCAGCTGGTAAAGCATAACCTGTGGATGTATCTGAGAAGGTGCTTCTGGAGAGATTATCATTAAACAATAGGATGAGTAGACTAAATAAAGACGATCTGCTCTCAGCCTTGAGGTTGGGGCTCAACCAATCCACTGGACCCACCAAAAAATAAGCAGAGAAAGGGCACATGCTCTTTTTTCTCACTGCGGTGAGACATGTATCATTTTCTGTTTTCAGACATCATGGTTCCTCAGACTGTGAATTTTATACTTGGACCAGGACTTACACCACTGAGTCCTCCAGTTCTCAGGCCTTTGCTCTTGGATTAGAACCACAGAAGGAGTTTCCTGGACCTCCGACTCACATGTGAAGGTGGTGGAGCTTCTCAGCCTTCCTGATCAGGTGAGCCGATCTCTCAAAATAAACATCTGTCTACACCACTATGTCTATCTACATCTATGCCTATGTCTACATATATTATCTCTCTCTCTCTCCCTCCTTTTCTGTCATATATATATCTATATACCTCCCATTAGTTCTGTTTCTCTGGAGCACCCGAACTAGGATACAAGTCTGTTATAAAGGAAGGACTTAAATGGTACTTATTTTAGTTACCAAATGGTGCTATAGGAAGCACCTGCTCTGACTTTGTCATGTAGAAATGAAAACTAGAATAGAATCGCTTTTACTCTACCAGATCTATTCTGACAACGCTCTGTGACAAGATCCACCGTGGAATTTCTGAGGGGAGGGCTCCTCAGAATTCACGTAAGCACAGCTAATGCTCCTTGCAGACTGACTTGAAGGCTGAGGGGCTTAAATGAGAAAAGAATTTAAAGCCTCAGCTGTTTTCTGTTACAGCTGATGACAGGTTTAAGTGCACAGAATAATTCGTGAATTCCCACACAAGTAGGTGCTTCATTCATCTTTTGCTAAGAAGCCTTTATTCCCAAGTTGATCAGGGCTGGTCTACAGGTACAGACTGGTTTGTGAAAACTTAGAAAAAGAACAATTATTCACAACACCTCCACATAGGACTTTATTTCTTATTAACTCTTTTGCCTTTTGGTTTATTAGTTACATGTGTGTAGTACATAATGTTTACATTCCTTGTAGGAAATTGGTACATGTACCTAACACATCTTAATTCCTTTTTTTATCCTCTTTTCCTTTCCTTTCCTTTCCCCCTCTCCATCCATCTCTAGGTTCCCCCCTCTTTTTTTTTGTATATGTTTGAAATACTTAATGTTTATAAATTCTTGTGGCGAGTTGGCACATATACATAACACACCCCAATTCTTTTCTTAAAATCCCTTATCCTTTCCTTCCTTCCCCCTCCCGCTATCTCTTGATCCCCTTCCCCTTTGAAAATAATCTATCTCCCTACTTCTTATTGTCTAACTTTTATTTTTGTCTTTAATTTTACTCTGGGTTTCTCATATAAGAGAAACCAAGTGATATTTAAGCTTGTGTGTCTGATTTATTTCACTCAGCATTATGGCCTCAAGGTGCATCCATTTTCCTACAAATGGCTTAAATTTATCTTTAAGGCAAAGTCATACTCCATTGTCCACACAAGACTTTAAAGAATGTTCAAATTTAGCATAACATCTTGGTTTTCCTGAATGTTTTTGGACCAAAAATATAAAAAGAGATAAAGGAATTTGATGTTTTTAAATACATAATTATTCCAGATGTGGAAAAAAAATCTTCATGTTGTATTTGTGAAAAATACGTCTAGGAGAGGTGTTTGCCAAGTATTTAGAACCGTGGAAGCCCCATACAATTCTGTTGCTCTCTGAGGTGACTTTTAATGGCAGTGACGATGTTCTGGGATAATTGTAGAAAATAAACTATATGACTTCATATTTTATGTATTATCCCTTTTGTTAAAGACACAACAGCTTCTTTTATGGCAGTAAACAGCGACGCAGAGGATGAAAGCTGGCACTGGCTGTCCACTATCAGCAGTCAGTGCGCAAAAACAAAATAAAGTATTTTTAATGCTATGTTGCTATAAAATCATAATTTTGAGATGTCTGCATTTCCTAAGGATATACTAAACAACACTTGAGGAAAATTAGTTTTCTCGTGTTCTTCCCTACAAGTAAAACGGATAAATGACAGACAAGTGAAAAATAATGGCGATATAGATAAATAGATAGCTAGATAGCTAGATAGACAGACAGACACCTAGGTAATAGATAGACTCAATATATGATGGAAAAGCACAGGTGAGGAGGAGTAACCAACAGGAGGAGGAGGAGAGACAGAAGAACAGGTTACTTGGAAGCCACCAGAAAAGAATGAGACCATCGATGCCACTGATGCGTGTGTACCCGTCTCTTGAGCGCCGTGTTCTTCTCCCTCATTAGTGACCCCAGTGACTCTGACTGGACATTAGAATAATTTGAGAAGCCCACAGACCCTGGTGTCATGACTGCACAACCAACCAGTTACATTGGAGATGCGGGGACACAGCCCCGGGAGTAGGAGCTTGTAAATCTCCGCAGCTGTTTTCAGTATGAACTAAGGAACAGAAAAATGGCCGCGTTCATTTCCTCAGCTTCATGTTCGTCACAGTCTCCAACTGAGGGTTTGATAGCTCTAGTTCGATAAGTATGTAAGGCCCAGTAAATCAAAACCACACTGATTTTTTAAAATAAATGAACATATTCTTTTAGCAAAGAAGAAGATAACATAATTTTAGACCTAATAGCAATATTCTCTATATGAGGATTATTTTAAAAAGAAAGTCAAATTATTCCAAAACACAGTGACTCACACATAAAAATTTCCTGCTCGGCTTGAAGAAGAATATACAATGCGATGTGGATCCCAACATCAGTCTAATCTTTGAGGTTCATATGCACTTACAAAATGAGTAGCTTCAAAATATGAACCTACAAGGATTTTTCCTAATGCTGCATCAATAAAGTTGTGCTCTGGATCTCTTAAAGGCTTGAAAGGAAAGTGGCTGCTTATAGAAAAATTATGTGCCATAAAATGTACTTGTAAAATCACAGGGCCAAAGAAGGGTTCCCGGAATCTCCTCTCAGCACACTCTATGCACATTTCTGTTTCACCGGCGCTGATTTCACTAAAAATTATTTCTCTCATCAATTAGAGGAAAACCTATACGTCTAAATTTGAAAGGATGTTTAAAAAAAAAAGAAAAAACACCTACCTGAGCATTAAAGAATCAATTTATGTTTTCTTGTCACAAGGGGAAAATGGTTACAATTATGAACAAACCCTTTTAGGTAATAAATGAATTTTTCATAAGACGTTATTTTTGACTAGCGGTTATAATCATTTTCTCCTTATTGTGTTCTCCAACTTGCCAATAACATCATTTTAACATTCTTAAGCAACAAGCCATGTTCTACTATGTGGCCTAATATTTCACTTTAATATCCATTCATTTTCTATAGCTCGGGCTCTCCAAGGTTTTGCAGATGCATTCTGTCTCTGGCGAGATGTCAGTTTAAGTGTGATGTATTATTCAGCTTGCTAAAGGAGGTGTAGCCACTCAGTGGCAATCAAGGGAATCATGAGGAAAAAATGTACAAACATCTGGGACCCAAAAGTCATTTCGCTGGCTAATAGTGCCTGGACTTGCTAATGGATCTTATTTAAAGCAAAGGACACTATTTATACATTTTTAAAAACCCTATACGACACAACTAAAAAGACATTCTATTTCAATTACAGTATTGTAAGGTGCAGAAAGCAACATCCCCAATGTGACCTGATCTTCATGAAGCTGAAATCACAGAGAGGCAGCCAGGAGTAGCCACCAGGACACAGATTCCAAAGTCTACTCTTCTCACAACCACCTTGCTCAGTCCTTACCCTGAGAGGTGTGAAAGCCAATGCCCAGACTGTCCTCCCCACATACAAAGAAGGCCGGAGAGTAGAGGGGGCAAAACAGACTGTGCACTCAGAATGCCTGAGTCAAAAATCTTACTATGTGAAGATGGGAAACTTCCTTATCTTTCCTTTGCCTCAGAGTTTTCACGGGGTAGAATGTATTACTGCTTAAAATATTCACCACTCCATCCTGGGAGAGAATGACATTTCCCTGTGCCATCGTCTTCAGGCTTAGATGTGTGTCTTGTTTTGACCACGTCATGGCACATTTCCACTGTGGTCCTTGCTCCTGCCGTAAGGCTCAAAATGCAGTGGATGGAAACTCTGCCCTCTGCCCATTCCTGCGGTGCAAGATGCAGCTCGGCCCAAGGAACACTGTACAAGCAAGAAACAAAGCACAGACGTACACTGAAGTCCAAATTGACTTACTCTTCTCATGTTAATAGGGATAATAATGATACTCTAAAAAGTATTTTGTGAGGACATCAAAGGAGACACTATCCATGATTATAAAGTAACTGGCCCACGGAGAACATAATATTAGCCATTGTTATTATTGGTATTATAAAGATATCTAAGTCAAAGAAGAGATCGTAATAGTTATATCTGCCTTTTACAAATACAATACTTCAGAAAGTAATGACTTTGGATTGTGCTTTGTCCTTCTTGTACCCATGGGAATTGCTGATGTAGGTATATTCGTCCACTGATCCAACCTTCCATCGTCTGGGGCTCTGTAAGAATGCCAGTTTAAGAAATTAAAATATGGAATGTCCACTTACACTTTAATATAAAAAATGAACGATTTTTCATAAAGTATGCAACACAGAACATTGGAGATATACATTTACCAAAGAATAATAAGCTGTTGTTGCTCTGAACATCGAACATACTTGTCATCCTGTGTTATATTTGGCAGTCCTGGTATGATAGTCACAGTACACTCTGTATACTCTCTTTCTCCTCCTTTTATTTACCTCCTTTTATCTAACTTTGTGCCTCTGGAAATATGCATTGTGCCTCTCGAAACTACATGTGTGTTTGGTTGTAAAAATTCTACTTTTGTCTACATGGATGCACCAAAAGAAACACAAAGTCGGGATCAGAGTATGTTAATCCAGTTTTGTTTTTAACTGGCCGAATTACTTGGAGAATCATTACCCTTGTTGAGATTTTAGTTTTCTTACTAGTGAAGGTGGAAAATTATAGGAGGCTCATAAAGCTTTCTAAATAGAAGGATGAACAGTCACATTGATTAAATCTTAGATACTTATGACCTGTTCTCTTTCCAAATGTGCTTTAATTAATGACCATTTATGTGGGCTTGTCTTTGACAACCCTTGCTCTAGGGATTCTATAATTATTAACTAATCTCAACCTCACTCTAGCTCTATGGAGTGGAGCTTATTCTTTCTTTTCTTACAGATAGAACTGAGTCCAGACAAGTTAAATAACTTGACCAAGATCACACAACGTGAATGGAAAGTCAAGAATTTGAATGCAAGTAATCTGGCTTTGTCATTTCTAGAAGATAAAGTGAAATACTTCATTTAATCATAGAACCAGATTGGTGAGTAATACAGGCAAACCTTCAACAATAAATTTGACAGAAGAGTGGGTAACTTCTAGTTTGAATAACTGATCATCAATATAATTGAGTGGTAAAGAAAAACCTGGTTAGTCCCCTGTTTTGGGAGCGTTAAATAATTCCTGACTAATGAACATTTCATTCAGTTTAGTATGGAAACTTATAATTTACACTTATTCTTCCTTGGAGTTTTAAAAGGTCTGCTGATGAAATTGCCTACAAGCCTTGTAATTTTGTGAAACAACTTTGCATGGCAATTACAGCAAGTCATACGCAATGGGGGTAAAAGTGAGTTTTTGAAAATTCTCAAGGGTCCCCTATTGAGGCTCAGTGCCCTTCTCCAATTGCATCTGGGCCATGAGTAACTGAAAAAGTGGCCCCTGGGGAATAGTTTCCTTTTTCTCCTTGGCCTATGAGAACAGAGGATGGGGACGCTTAGTATTTGATGCTTAATTATGCTGGCAGCAAAAGGCTAGAGCATACAGTAGCGCATGATATTCACGTAAACATGAGAACATTCCTAGAAATTGCAGCCAGATTATATCAGTTGAGGCATAAAATTGTACTACTCTAATGCCTCAGTGTATGTGGTATGAGTAATGAGGTGGACTTAAATTTAAGTCATTATTAATGTAGAAATGACATTAAATTTCTTATGAATTCATCCTACACCCTCAGTATTATTCCCCGAGGAGGTATGTGTGGATTGTTGAACCCTAAGAGTTCACAGAAATACTGCAGAGTCTCAACCCATGTATTCATCAAAGATGGACTCTCTCAGGAACACACTCGATGACTCCTACGCATTGTTACAAGTGCTTACAAGGTTCATTTGCATGTTAGCGTGATTGAGCCAACAAAAAGGTAAAATATTTACAAAGTTTCTGGCACTTATTTTTATTTCATTTTTTTTTCCCTCAACCATGGATACTGCTAGCAGGTAGAGATCTGCCAATTCTCCAACTCTTAAAAAAACTCTGAAGTACTAGTTAGTAAAGCTTTTTTTTCTACATGATCTGTTTTGAGAGACTTCAATGGGACTTTTATCCAAAAATATCTCCTAACCCAGACGTTTGAAGATTTGCCATCAGAGATCTGTTTGTGGCATTAACCAAACTGTGACATTGGGTACAAATGGATTTAAAGCACTGTACATTTTCTCCATGGTCAGGATACACATATTAAAAAAGGGTAAATTTTGTTGCCTCCAACAATTTATATGATCACATTTCCATGGCTTTTAAAGAGTCTGCTCTGTGTGCATGTGTGTGTGTGTGTATATACTTTCAAAATACATCAGGGTTTTTGAAAATCTCACACTTCGCTAGAAATAAGGAACTGACTCTTCATCAGGTAGGTTATGAACCAATTCTGCCAAACCCTATTAAATGCTTATACAGTCCTTATGGGCTAGATATCAATGCAGCAGTCTCCACTTATCCACAGGAGATATTTTCCAAGACCCCCATCCATGACTGAAACCAAACGTAGTACTGAACCCTAAATACACTGTGGTTTCTTTTCCTGCACAGCTACCAAATGACTAATGAGCAGGTAATGTGCACAAAGCAAATATATGAGACAAAGGGATTCACGTGCTTAGCGTCCTTAAGAAGTAGTGGTGGCTGTATTGGAAAATACTTGACAACAAGGTCAGACGCAAGAAGTATTTTGTCCTTACGAATACTCTTGTGGTCACTAAAGATGTCGTTCTGTGAAAATACTGTCCACGAAAAGTAGTTCCATGAAAATTCTGGCACAAAATAGGAACCAAATTCAACATCATGATTTCTCTCTTACTATTGTCACATTAATTTTTGTTACTACACATTTTATGTCAATTCAGATTGAAAATAAATGGATAAAATATTTCATTAAAATTCTTTGATACTCAAGTTTTTGTGACTAATAAACCTGGATTATCTTTGATTTTGAAAGAGATGCATAAGTCCCATCAGATACTCAGTTATCTTTGTTTGACTTTCTTCATAGCACTTATCATTTGATCACATGTATGCATACCATGAAATCGCTTTGCCTTTTGTTTGTCTGCCCACCACTGAAATGTAAGCTCCAAAACAGAAAAGATCTTTAAAGCCTTGTCCAGTTCTACATTTCTAGGGCTTGCAACCATGGCTGACACAAACTGGATGCTCTAAAAGTAGATCTTCAAATTAATAAATCATAAAAGTGTTCCACATACGTAAAACAATATCAGCATGAAATATCCTGAGTAAAGCAACAGAACCAGGCCCTAGAACTGTGAGTTGGCTTATCTACTTAATTAAAAAAAAAAAAAACAAAACACCTGGGCTTCTTGAATAAGAAAGTATTAAAATCATGAAAGCAGAAAATAGAAATGGACATTGGTGAATAATTTTTTTCTAGAGGCAACTAGCAAAGTAAATTACAAAAGTAAAAGAAGCCAAAAATAATACGTCTCTCATTTCCATGGAACTGTCAGCATGTATTTTTTAATTAGATCAACCATATTTTCTACCACAATCTCATTCACCAGAACAGCACTGAGGAACTTTATTTTATTTTATTTTATTTTATTTTATTTTATTTTATTCACCAGCTATTTCTCCTTCTAAAATTTCTGACAGCATTATGGGTGAAGTTAGACTAGGAAAATGAAAGTTACATTTCAATACCCATGAGAAAAGGCCTTGAGAAAACTTCACAGAACAAAAATTTTGGTTTTCATTTTATCCACTAGGCCTTTAGGTCCACCTAAGATTCCTTAGCATCCCTAGAGACCTTTTAAATGCAGTAAAATGCCTGCCTCAGGTAAAATTGGCAACACTTTAGAACTAAGGTTTTGTAAGTGGTGGTTTATAACGCATGTAGGATTTGAAAAGTGCATTTTTCCTTGTCTCAAAGATGTGTCTTATTAAGATGGTGTACCCCCTTGGAAGCAATATTACTTTTCAATAGTTCAAGCTTGCAATAACACTATTTCTTGTGAGGAAGGCTGGAGTATTTTTGTATAAAATAGCTTGATGGTATCTGAACAAATATTATTTCAGGAGATTGTAGATTTGCAGGTACAAGCTACTGGTCAGGTTTTTCACACAGCAGCGGCCTGAAAAATGGGAGGCAAGAAGAGAAATTACCAGCTCACAGACAGCAGCGCTCTATTGCTGAACACTCTTGAAAATGGCGCCAACATTAAAATGAAACCTGATTTTAACAGTCCCTCAGCTTCGCTTCACATCAGAGACACCTTTGAGTTTTTCAAAAATAGCAGGTATGACTCACATAGTACATAAAAATGATCAAGTGAGCAGGAAGTTCATTCTGAACACCGTAACCCCCACCTAAACAAGCATCCACTTCATAAGACTCTGTGACATCCGCATGTGTACCTTTGGACCTTCTGTCTTAGTGAAGTCAAATTGGAACTCTGAAACATAGCTAGCTACTACATATATCCACGAAATATATATGTACGTATGTGTAAAATATGTTATGCGTATAAATAAACAGAACAATATTATAATGCGCAAAAAGACTGAAATGTCAGTAAATCCCAGCACAGACAAAACATTAAAACACTCACAGTACATTTAGGATACAGTATTTATAACTTTCTAATCTTATAAGATGGTAGATTAGTAAAATTAAGTGAAGAAACCATTACATGGCCATTTGAAGTGTTTTTTTCTCATTGCAAATCTGGCTGCTACTTCTGCTGACCACTTTTTCTAGGAGTAGAATAGAGTGTGTTTCTGGGGTCTTCTACCATATGAAGTCAGCGTCTTCAAATCCCATCACTTGTGATCTGCATCCACAGGCAGCATCTCGGTCTTTCGATGAGCTTAATTCCAGTAACATCACTCTGCTTCTGCGGCCGCGTGAGCCCCTGACCATGCGCTATCATAGACGACTTCATTTCAAATTTTAATGTGAAGATAAAAGTAGAAAGCACATTCCTTAGGAAACTGGGCAGTGAATTTCTCTGCTTCATCACCACCAAATCTTTCAACGAATTTCCAGTTGTATTTCCTTCTCCCCCAAGTGAAAGCCCTGCAGTGAATTCACGTCTTGCCAGTACCTCCCATTCCTTTTACTTTGGTTCTTCCTTTGATCCAACCTAAACACGCTAAGAGAGCAGTAATCCGTCCACCCTCGTGCAACCAGGCAGGTGTACTTGCAGGGCTGCCCATGGCTGAAGGAAGGTGCAGAGACTGCAGCTTGCCCCCAGACCACCGAGATCCCCCTCGGCGCTCTGCATTGCCAGCCAGCTCATCACCTGCTATCAGCTTCCCTCATTCACCTCACACTACAGTGCTGTGCTTGTCGGCCATTCTCACTCTCAGCACCATGTCCCTTCATTCACAGAGGGACAGAGAATATCCTGTAAGTAATCTCGACATCTTCATCCTCTTTACATGTGTTAACATTTAAATGTCTGCTTTATCCTTGGGACTTTCTATGCAAGATATATTGTTTCCTAGACATGCTGGTGTATTTTTTCCATGGTATTTTTCTTCTCCAGGCCCACATCCCTGAATGTATACACCCCTCTAGGCCTCTTTCACCACTGCATAAAAAAGCCGCCATGAAATTGCTCAGAGCCTAAGTCCTCCTTGTTGCTTCCACATCTAGTGTGCATTAGGCATCGGACCCATCGATGTGTTCTTTGCCCTCCAGCTCTCTCCTGTTTTCCTTTGCATCCCATCATCTGTACATCAGTCCTCCCAGCTCTACTGAATCTGCCTTGGCAAAGATGAGCAAGACTTCGAAAACCTTTAAAATCGTGTTAAGTGCTTTCCTCCGCTTCTCATTGTCAATTGCTGATTTGTCAAGCTCAAGAGCAATCTCTCTCCCTTCCTGACTCTCTGTTCATTCCTGATGTATTTCCTGTAAGGTTCTTCCACACTCTTCAGATGTTTAGCTGCCCTAATCTTTCTTTTCCATACTATTTCTCTTCATTTGCTACTCATCACCAGCACACTTTGAAACACTACTGGACTCATATATGTGATTAAGTTTTCTAGGATTATAGCTTCCTCTACTGCCTATCTTCTGAGCCCCAAGTGTGCGATTCTCTTACCAACACACTCAAACTTCGGGTCAGCATTTTTGACCTTTTCCTCCCATTTTATTACATGGGAACGTCATCCATTAAATGTCCAGTTTGGGAATCTTGAACTTTCTGTTTACTTTCTTTATTTCACAAAGAACTAGTCCGTAAGGTTTGGGAATTCACCTAATTACTATTTCTCGAATTCCTCTTCACACATCTATACTTCCTTCATTATTTCAGTTTTCACTCCTGAGTTTTGGAAATAGTTTCCTGGATATTTCAGCACCTCCAATTTAGATCTTCTTTATCTAGTTTTTCTCAGATTGGTATTTTTAAAGGGGAAATCTAAGCATAAGATTTTGCCTTAGAAAAATCTTTAAAAGAAAACTAAAAAGAATTTTTTTCCAAATTAACTCAGTTACCAAGTATTTATGAATAATTATAGGTCAGAAAGTGAGCCAGGTACTACATACACAGTGGACATAAAATAGACCTGCTTCAGGTCCCCCAGGAGCTTACGTAATGAATCGGTGACGCTCTCTTCTCTTAAAGCTTGACATCACTTCTGCACAGTCCACAGCCCCAGTGACCCTCCATCACAGCTTTTCCCACATTTTAATGTGTGTGGGTGTATGTGCATCTGTCTGCAGCCTGTTGGTCTCTGTCTACTCTAAGACTTGAGACTAGTGATTAACTACCCACTATACCTAACACCTGGGCCTAGTATATTTTACTAGCTCGTGATAATGATAGCAAATCCTGATACAGTAATTATTACACGCATTGCCATAAGTGATTGAAGTACATTAATCCATTTATATGTTTTTTATGCCAATCCTATCAAGTAAAGTAACATTATTGTACTAATTTTACTGATGAGAAAATTGAAGTCCTAAAAAATGAAGTATTGGCCTATATTTACCCACTTAATAAGCAGCAGCTCTGGCATTCACACCAGGCAATGTAAAGTTGAGCACCAGAAAACAAAAGCTAAATTCCTTTTTTTTCTAAATTCTTTTTAGATGAATAAATCTATATTATCCAGAGATAATGTTCCTTCTTAAAAATTAATTTATCATTTCTAGTTAAATGACTAGTTTGGTAAATTTTACATGTTAATACAAGTGAGATAAGGGGTAAGGAAAATAGCTATAAGCAAGTACTGTTAGAACTTTAAAATAATACAGTATTTTTTATCTCTTGTCTCAAATGGCTTCACTAATTGTTAATTATGTGTTCTGGGCCACATAGTCTGACCACTTTGAGTCTCAATTTCTTGTCTATAGCAAAAGGTGACTGAGTCTGATGATCTCCAAGGTCTTATCTAACTCTATGACATGGCTTTTGTAATTCTCCTTGTTTTCCAAAAAAATTTCACTTCCTTACAGTTAGAAAAAGAGCAACTTCACTGAATCTAAACACATTAGTGTAAGTCTATGTAGTTTTTCAACTCAAAAAACAAGCTCAGCTGTGTTAATGTTTATTTCAAAATTATTTTAATTTTCCCTGAATGTACAGAGTGAACTGAGACAGCTGTCTTTAAATCAAAAACTTTCATTTTGTTTTGTTTTTATAAATTTGGAAAGAAAAGGCTGTGTTAGTATACTGAAAGCTCAGACTTCATTTTAAATATGAAGAAAGGTGATTGTCAAGTTGATAGATAGAAAATAGAAATGATTAAAAGTAAAAAAATTTTATAAACCACCATTAATCCCTATACCTTTCATGCATTTATTTATAATTATATATACGCATGTATTTCATGCTTTTTGACCAACTGCTTTCCATTTTTGTTAGACAATAATGTAATGTAGTATATCATTAAAAACCTCTTTCTTTTCTATATTAAATAATAGAAAATTGAACACATCAGTAAGTCAAGTTTTAATCTTACTTGAAGTTTGTTTCAATTATTTGCAAAATTTTTCTTTAGTTATGTGAATTCTAAATTTTTGAAACATTAATATCTTTAAGATCCAACAGAAGTCACTATTAGCACAGTATCTGAATAAATGAAAATAATCTTTAGATCAAATATTCTGTTTTAGAGTGCTCTTTTAATACATTTTTCCTACATAAAGGAAGATCCACAGTTTTTATTTTGGATATTGATGTTTCAAAGAAGAAATCTCTTATTATTTGGTTTCACTGACTTGGTGCTCTGAGGGAAATGAAGGAATGATAAGATACGTAATTAACAACAGGGCACTTTCCACATGGAAGAAAAAAAAACCATTCAGCAGGAAGAACCATGAAACCAGGTTCATAGTTCTTTGATGGTTATGACTTTTATTGAGATGAAGGAAATTTCTATCAGGATTTCAGTCCCTTATATCCGAGTCCTACCCTCACAGATACACTCTGTCCTACTTCTTCTCAGCTTGAGATCCAAGCAGAATAACTGGCTGGAGAAACATTCTGCAAAACAAATAAGAAAAGCTAGTAAAATCTATGACATGCAAAATCTTTTATAAAGATAAGAACTTAAGTTTTGATTTTAGAAAAGCAACTGAGGAAAGGAAGGGCAGAAGATTGGAAAAGACCAATCACAGATGGTATCCCCAACACCAATAGGGAAATTAGTTAATATTAATACTAGAAGAATACTTAGTCTATAGTTAGCATTTTCATTCTTGGATCTTCCACTCCCTTAAAGAATAAAGTCATAAGGAGGTGTGTATTAAATGATTAAATGTGTATTATAGCACTGCTTTTACAAAAGGAAAATATAACAAACTGAATGCTCATTCATAATGAAAAAGGGGGACTGGGGATTTAGCTCAGTGGTTAGAGTGCTTGCCTAGCAAGCTCAAGGCCCTGAGTTTGATCCCAGCAACTCCCCATCCCCCCAAAAAGGAAAAAAAAATTGAAAAAAACTATAGATCCATTGGAAATAAGATGTAAAGTTTTAAAAATAAGTTAGCACTCTCTCACAAGGTAAAATCCCAATTTATCATTAAGTGAGAAACGTAACATACAGGAAAATATACAGGATGTGGTCCATTTTTTAAAAAGCAAAACTACATATACAGAATGGAGAATAAAATGAGAACATAAAGAAAAATACACCAAGTACGTATATAAATAGATCCTTGGAGAAAAGCAAAGCAGGAGGAAAATCAGGTGTGGGCGGTGGTGAAATCAGACTTGAAAGGATTGTAAGCAACAGCCGGAACACATGGATCCACAGAAATCCATCTCGTACATACAGTCACATTAAATTACATCTTGTGTCTTCTCAGAGGTGAATGAGAGAGACTGCTAAGCAGCAGATTAATAGTAGCTATATTTAGTTGATGAATTTCAGGAAATGTTTATTTTCCTCCCTTAAATCCTACCAGACTTCTCTTTCTCCTTCCTTCCTTTTTTTTCTTTTCATTAAGCATATATGCTATCAAACAAACCAGAACATAAAGAAGTATATCCACTACCATGATTTCGACACATAAAAATCCTTCCATCTGCTCTGTGTGCAGTGAACCAAAGTAAGATCATAATACTGAAAACTTTATTTTCATTCTGTAAAAGTGAGCTGCCCTTCATGATAGTGTTAAAATGGTATAAAACGCTTTATAAATACTATGGCAGAAAGTAAGATTTCTGAACCATTAATGAGCCCGAACATATGTTGAATGATTAAACTTCATATGAGCAGAAGCAAATAGAGAACTGTATTACACTTCCCAAGGGCAGAAGGTGGACTGTTCACAGCAAGAGAGAATTATGTGAAGGTGAAGTCGTTAATGCTACATCCTATGATTTCTTTTTTTCCTCCTAAAATCTGCTAATTTGGAACTTCTGTTTGAAATCTTCAAAACCAGTGACATACTTTTGTATAAGAATGTGCATTTCCATGTTTACTTTCAGTCACACAGTAGACAGTTCCAAATACACATATATGCACATTTAATTGTTTTTTCTTACAAGGGTAAAAGGTTATCTTGAGAAAAACTTTAATAAGTCTTTCAAGGAGCTCTTCATTTAAATTCTTTTAAAAACTACAGGACCTGGATCACCATTGCACATCCAAGTAAGAACAAATAAATACCAGGGGAGCTATCTTTCCAGTCTTAAAAACTATGTTTGTATCAATTACTGACATAAGTCACCTTCAACACTTCATTACAGGAAGTATTTATTTCTGTGCATACTGATCTCTTCCAAAGGGCTCAGTTCTTTGATGATAAAATACAAATGATCCTGAATCCCTCAGAAGCCCCTAAGCTCATTCATTACATCTAAAGGACCAGTTGGATTAGTCTAAGGGGAAAAAACAGCCTTGGAATGAAACGCAGACTGTTATGACTGGAATACACTAAAATCATCTGTCATCTGTACCCAGGACACAGTGTAGTTTCTTCTCAGAACACTGACCTGAACAGATGAATGCTGCCCTTTATCAGAGCTAGACAGGTAGACAGACAGACAGATAGAGGAAAAGACGAAGGAGGGAGGAAGACAGGGAAGGAATGAAAAAGAGAAGAAGGGAGGGGAGAAGGAGGGAAGGAATGAAGGAAGAAAGGAAGGAAGGAAGGAAGGAAAAAGTGAAATGAAAAATACTAATTTTTCTCCTGTGAGTGCTTATAAAAGCATTATCATTTTTATTTACACATTCAAAGCAACCTTATAATTTTCAATAAGGCTATAAAACCTTCCTGCTCAGTTTTTCAAGTGTCTTTGGCTTTAAATGGGTCATTAAAAAGTTGCTTTTGCTTTAATTAAATAAACAAAGTAGTCACTTTATTCTTACATGAACCTCCCGGATTTTCAATTAGTTACTTCTACATTAAGCTTGACTGAGTTGCTATGCTAATATGCTTTTATCATTTTGCTAAGAATAAGCATGTGACTGGTTTACAGGAGGATACGACGCCTCCGACTTTCATATGTCTCCTGCCATTGGCATTATGAATATAAGTACAAGTTCCACTGTGCAGTAAACACCATTAATCTGCAGCTTATGCAAATCAGAAACCAATTATTCTAACTATTTTAATAAGCAATGGAATCAGGGTTATTGTTAGCTCACTTACTGACGAGAAGTAATCTGTACTGCAAAATATCCTGCGACCATCAGTATTGTCATTATTATTTTAATAAAATATTACAGAAGATAGATTTTTGCAAAAAGTAAGATTATATCTAAGACAATGTTCTCTTTCAGTAGCACTGGTAAATAAGTCACAGTGATAACACTGTGCACTTTATAGGGTCTTCTTAGTGTTTGTGGTTTATAAAGACATTTGTCTTTTCTTTAGTCCCCAGAACCTTCGATTCATTTCATTTTGAGGTGAAAGATGTTCCATTACAAACATAAATTTGGTCTCTGGATTTCCTACCCCTCCAACTCCCTCCTAACACGGAATTTCTAAACTCTTTATGACTTCCTATGTGACAGTGGCGATAGGGGCAACTTTCATTACATTTGATCTTAGTTCTTGGTTCTTGACACAAGAGCTTCGATATCCTTGGAAAGCTCCAGGGCAAGGAGAGTGTCATTTTGTGGGCTAATGAGAGTCAGGCCTGAGTAGCGGGCTGGAACCTCCTACCCCACTTCTCCCTCTCCAGAGAGGGAAAAGGACCAGAAGTTTACCGTAATAACCAATAGACAATGGTTTAATCAATTATGCCAGAGTTATAGTGTCTGCATCACAATGCTAATTAGTAGGACTTGGAAAGCTCCCAGACTGCTGTGGGCCTGCACAACGCTGCACACAGCTCCACCCGGACAAGTTACTGTGCTCAGAACCCTCCCCAACCTCACATAATGAACCTCTTTATCTGCCCGTTCATCTCTAAGCTTTGTAATCACCTTTACAATAAACCAGTAAGCATAAGTAAACGTTGCCCTGAGTGTTAGCTACTGTAGGTAGAGGAAATTATCAAACGTGAACAAGGCATTTTGCAAAACTGTCTATAGCCAGTTGATAAGAAGCATGGTAACAAGGTAGGACTTGCAACCAGCACCGGAGGCAGTAGTCTTGTGGCACTAAATGGAGATATTGTAGGACATCCAGTTGATGTCTGCAGAGAATTGGGCAATTGTGTGGTAGGGGAAAAAACATATTTGGTGTCAAAAGAGTTGAAAGAGTAAACAAACACTTTTCTTTTACTAGAAAAAGAAGAGGAGAGGAAACTTCAGTTAATTATTCCACACAGGAGAAGGGAAAGTACTGCATATAATAAAGACAACAAGAAATTGGACTATGAAATATTTCACCTGCTCTATTGCACTAATAATTGAAGATTGTCTGAACCCTAACACCTCACACTGTCCTTTCATTTATGAGGAAAATGAAATGTAATAACAAGGGAAATGTTGAAGATTCCTACGTACAACTCCTAGATCTCTAGGGCCTCAGAACACTAAATATATTATTTCTATGGAAAACAAAATCATCCTTCTAACTCAAACATGAAGAACACTTGATTTATGAAAGTCCATGAGTGCATGCGCAGATGGTTTTATGTGTTTTTCAGTCCGTATTTTGTCCAAGATAGTCAATCTCACTGCTATTTCTCTATAATGTCTACTCAGTATGCTTCAGTACTTGAAATATAAGTACTCAAAAAACAGAGGGAATTACTCTTGGGCATGGTGGTACACACCTGGAATCCCAGTGCTCTGGGAGGCCGAGGCAGCAGGATCACAAATTTAAACCCAGTCTCTGTAATTTAGAGACTTGGAGACACCCTGTCTCAAGAAGATAAAATAGGGCTGGAGGTGTAATCCGTGTGAAGGTACTGGATTCAATCCCCAATACCACAAAAGAAGAAGGAAATACTAAAAAGCTAATTCAGATTAAATCGTAGATTCTCTGAAGGGCCTAGGGCCCTCTGAGGGTTCCTCCCTATTTGTATACTTACAATGATATAGTTTTCATTTTATATTATTTTCCAAAGTGCCACCAAATTGTTTGAGCTTTAGATTCCACAAAACCTAGATCCATTTCCATGCTCAATAAATTTTTGGTGTATAATTCATTGAATGAGTAAAATGAGGAGTGAAGAATTCAGGCAAGCATTACCTGAAGATAATATTTCATCTTTAACCTACATCAAGCTATCTAATCTATACCTTAATAATGATCAAGGTATATTTTGGATTTGTTTTTCTCAAAAATTTTTTGGATTTCTAAAATTATGTAGCCATAAACATCTACTTCGCAGTAATCTTTTGCACATTATTTCCTCCAGTTCTTAGTCTGATAAATCTGCTTTCTTCTTACCTCCTAGAAAACTGTAGGAAGGAAACCTTTCCTGCATATCTAGCTCTTGTTCCTCCTTTAACTCACTTCCTCCCTGATTGTAGTAGTACTTTTCTAGAGTCAATGATTTGCAGGAGAGCAGATGTAACACAGGACAAGTCCAAGTTACAACATTCACACACACAAGCCAAATTCAGGAAGAGTGCAGAACATCTACCTATGCACTAGAGACCTGAAAGATCCAATCAAGGGCTGGGAACCCACAGCACTGTCCAGTGTACATCCTTGTCTGTACTAAAAAGCTGAAGAAATCTATACTGGAGCCAGGGTATGACACTCACAGCAGAGATGAGGACCAGAGCTCTTCCAAAGCAAACAGCAGCCATCCCCCATGACAGCAAGACCCTGAGCTCCTTCTGCAACAAGAATAGCTGAGTTTCTTTCAGGAGAACCAGCCTCAATAGAGCTTCTCCTGGAAAACAGCTGCTGCCTATCTTCTGCTCCCGTTCTCCTTTATGGTGTGTCAGCAATAATCTTCAGGTGGATCTTTTACACCCAGAACCACACAGACTCAGTTCAGCCGGACATTCCTGCTCAAGTTGACCATATCAGTCCACCACACTGATCAAAAAATGTAATGAGGGGCTGGGAGTTTAGATCAGTGGTTAGAGTGCTTGCCTTCCAAGCACAGCACCCTGAGTTCGATTCCCAGCACCAAAACGAACAAACAAAAACGTAATGAGTATGCTCTCAACCATTTAAAGTTGACCTTAAGTGATGCATCCTGCTGAAAAAAATCTATTGAATGATATCCATAGTCTGTCTTAAACTTTAATGTATCCTTTAATTCAGATCTTGCTGACCTCTTAGTTAATCCCCACAGAAAATTCTAAATATTTTTCAAATATCTGAAACCTCAGTATCCTCCACTGACCTCTCACTATTAACTATCGATTCTTCTTTCAGTTTACAACCACTACCACAACCCTTTCAAAACAGGAGTTTGGATGAAGCTGAATAGCTGAATCTCTGTCGGCTTCATGGGAAACCCTTCAACGTGGAAGCCTTCAGAAGGCATTGACTGTGAAAAAAAGAAAACAGTTTTCATTGTACTGGGATTAATCAATACCAAACTCATGAGGAGTCTTTAGTTAAAAGGAAATACTAAGGACA
>PVJO010011028.1:0-61611 GCA_004026905.1 Hystrix cristata
TTTCAATGGCTGATATTGGGTTATTTAGAATATTTATCTCTTCTTGATTCAGTTTTGGTAGTTCCTATGTTTCTAAGAATCTGTCCATTTCTTCAGTGTTTTCCATCTTGTTTGAGTAGAGGTTCTTGAAGTAGGTGCTGATGATCCTTTGGATTTCCATTGGGTCAGTTGTGACTTCACCCTTTTCATTTTTTATTGCGTGGATTTGGGTCTTTTCTTTCCTTTTTTTGATAAGAGTGGCTAGGGGCTTGTCTATTTTATTTATTCGTTCAAAGAACCAATTCTTTGATTTATTGATTTTTTTGTATTGTTTTCTTAGTCTCAATTGCATTAATTTCAGCTCTGATCTTAATAATTTCCTCTCTCCTATGCGCTTTGGGCTTGATTTGTTCTTCTTTTTCTAGCTGTTTGAGGTTCAACATTAAATTGTTTTTTTGGGCTCTTTCTGTTATTATTCTTTTTAATAATTGTTCTATCTAGGTATAATTCACAAACTGTACAGTTCACCCACTTACGGTATATAATTGAGTGGTTTTCAGTATTTTTGTGGCGCTGTTCACCCATCACCATATTCATGTTTAAAACATTCTTATCATTCCCAGAAGAAACCTCATACTCACTAGCAGTCACTCTCCATTTTCTCCTATTACCCCAAAATCATAGGCAAACACCAATCTGCTTTCTGTATATAGATTTGCTTATTCTGGATGAATAAGTGGAATCATGCAATATGTAGTCTTTTCTTGATGGACTTCTTCACTTACCAGAACGTTTCAAGATTCATGTTGTAACATGTAACACTACTTCATTTTTATTGCCAAATCATATTCCACTGTATAGATACATATTTTTGTTTACTTATTTATTGGTGGCAGATACTTCTTTTCACTTTCTGGTTATTATGAAAAATACTTACATAAGATTCACATACAAGTTTTTGTTTCTCTCGGGTATATAGCTAGGAATGAGATGCTAGGTCATGTGATAATTCTATATTTAACATTTTGAGTAACTTTCAGATTGCTTTTCTAGGGCACCTATGCCATTTTATGTTCCCAGTAGTGTATGATTGTTCCAATTTCTGCATACTTGCCAACCTTTGTTCTTGTATGTCTTTTTTGTTATAGCCATCTGAGGGTATAAAGTACAGTATTATCTCATTGTGGTTTGACTTGCTTTTTCTTGATTGCTAAATGTCAAGCATCTTTTCATGAGCTCATTGGTGATTTGTATACATTCTCTTAGAGAAAAGCATAGCTATTTTACCTATTTTTAAATTGGGTTGTCTTTTTATTACTGAGTTGTAGAAATACCTTCTCCCACAGGGCCTCCTGCATGCCAAGCTAGTGCTCTTACCCCTGAGATACACTTTCAACCTTGTAGGAATTCTGTATAGATTCTTGATATAAGTCCCTGATACTTGATTTGCAAATATTTTCCTTAGGATTTTTAAAATATAAAGAATCATGTCTTCTGCATATAAAAATATTTTAACCTCTTGCTTTGTAATATGGATGCTTTAAAACTCATTTGTCTTTTCTAATTGCTCTGGCTAGACTCTTCAGCACAATGTTGAGTAGAAGTGGCAAGGGCAGATATCTCTGTCTTGTTTGTAATGTAGGATTTTCATAGATGTTCTGTTTAGAGGTTTAGATGTTCTCGTCCTAATCTGGTGGGTATATTTATCATGAATAGGTGTTGCATTTTCGTAAATTCTTTTTCTTCCTTACTTGATATGATATGAGGCTTTTATTATTTATTCTACTGATAAGTTGTATTAATTGATTTTCTGATATTAAATGAGCTTTGCATTGTTAATACATATCCCACTTCCTCTTTTTATCTATCTGTATCTGTCTACTTCCATATCTCCTTGGACTAGATCTGCTGCTGTTTCACTGAGGATATTTGTGTCTATATTAATAAGAGATTTGGGTCTGTACTGTGTTTTTATTTTGGTTTTTGTCTGTACCTTTTCTGTTATTTCTGTCAGTGTTTGTTCTTTGGTTTTAATAGGCCATCCTAGTTGATTGCATTGAACTGAACAATGCAACAAACAGCAATATATTTTTACAGATTTTAGTTGGAAGTTAGTGGCCGAGTGTAACAGCCCACACCTGGAATCCCAGTACTTGGCAGGCTGAGGCAGGAGGGTTACCATGAGTCCAAGGCCAGCTTGGGCCACATAGTGATTTCAAGGCCAGCCTGAGCTGCATAGCAAGACTTTGTCTGAAAAACACCCCCCAAAAAAGTGTTTGTAGACTATAATTTTTTTTCGTGTCTTACAAGACGATTGGAGATAAAATACATTTTTCTTTAACTAGTTAAGATCAATAAAATATCTCAAAAGCTAACGTTGACAATGTATCATGACCTGTCTTCAGTTAAGTGGTTTTATGTTTGTATTTTATATGTGTTTTGTAGGGATACACTTTAATATTTAAATTATTGTTACATCATCCTTTTATTTAAAGTATTCCCTTGTATTCTAGAAGTACCATATTGAACTGTATTGTCTTCCCTTCCCTACTTTCTGAATTAGAACAGATCTCAACAAAAGCAAGTAAGTTTTAGTCCATATTGGTCCCGAAACTCATTTTTAAAATTAATTAATTAATTAATCAGTCCTGATTTTATGAGACAGGGTCTTGCTATATAATTCAGGCTGGCCTTGAACTTGTGGCAGTCCTCCTGCCTCAGCCTCCTGAGTGCTGGGATTACAGGCATACGCCACCATGCCTGGCCCTCAAACTCATTCTTTTTTTTTTTTTTTCTTTTTTTTTTTTTTTTTTTGGTGGTGCCGGGGATCGAACTCAGGCCCTTGTGCTTACAAGGCAAGCACTCTAATCACTGAGCTAAATCCCCAGCCCCCCAAACTCATTCTTAAGGCCTGCCAAATTGAAGGGTAAATATCCTTCTTGCTAAGATTATAGGAGTTTAAAATACAGCTTTCACTGAGGGGAGGACTGTGGGGACAAACCTAATTTTTTTCAACTTTTAAAAGAAGTGTTTTTGTCTGCACTGAGAGTCAAAGGTTTTTCATAAATTTGCCCTTTCAAATCTAATCAACATATTATTCTTCTAGTTCCCTGGCCTACTGGGACTGTCAGGGAATCTTTGATATGTTAAATATTATGATGCTCCAAGGAGAAGGAACTACCAGATAGCGTCTCAGAATCTTACATGAATGTGAATATTTTAACATTTCACACTTTCTCGGAATGTAGCTTAAAAAACTCCGTTCTGCACAACTCTTGCCTCATTTGTTATGCCTTGGCTTACACTTACCTTCCTCGCTTGGATATTTCATACTCTTCAGTAACATTCCTTGGACACACAGTTCCAAGTCTTCCTTATCGTCTCTGATTTGTATTGATTTTTGTTTTCCCCAAATATCTAAATGTTTATTGTTTTGCTTCCTTTTCTCGTATATTGTGTATATATTTTTATAAGCTCCGTAGTAAGAATAGCAACTATTTTGTGGAAGGTGTTCAATCTTAAATTTCTTGTTTCAGCCAGAGTGTTTTTGCACCTGTATGTAATATGTTCTTAGCAAACATTTTCTAAATTGGGTATCTGGCACTAACAATAGACTAGCATAAATTACAGAAATTAGATAATATAATCATAGTTTGTAATAAATAATTAAAATGAATAAAAGAACAAGAATTATTAAATAGTTAGGGTAAATTAATTACACTTAATATTTATTTATTTATTTACTTATTTATTTATTTATTTATTTATTTATTTATTTTCTCCTTGAGACAGGGTCTTGTTATGTAGTTCAGGCTGGCCTTGAACTCACTATGTAGCCCAGGCTGGCCTCAAACTCACAGTGATCCTCCTCTCTCAGCCTCCTGAGTGCTGGGATTACAGACATGTGCCACCACACCTAGCAAATGTAAATATATTTTAAAAGTCAGTTTTTATTGAGACATAATTTGCATGCAATAAAATGTACCCATTTTGAGTGTAATTTGATGAATTTTAACAAGTGTGTGCACCTGTGTAATCAGTACCAGAATCAATCAAAATTACTATATAACTCTTAAAAGTTTCCTGGTGGCCCTTTGCAAGTGGTTAGTTATCTTCCTATCTCTTACTCCAGTCATTGATCTACTTTCTCTCACTATAGATTAGTTTTGCCTGTTTTAAATTCCAGAATGGAAATCATGTTATATGTACTCTTTTATATCTGGCTTTTTTTTTCCATGAAGCATAAAAATTTTTAGATTTATCCACGTCATTTCATGTAACAGTAGTTCATTTCTTTCTTTTTAAAATTATTTTTGAGTTAGAATTTATAAATAGTAAAAAAATCTTTGCTTTCTTTTCTTTTTTCTTTTGTCTTGGTTTCAGTTGATTTTGTGTCCTGCTACCTTGCTGAATTTATTAGCTCTAGCAGTCCTTCGGTGGAGTTTCTTGGGTCTTCTGTGTAAAAGATCACGTCGTCTGTGAATAACGATAGTTTGACCTTTTTTCTTTCCTGTGCGTATTCTTTTTATTTCTTTCTCTTGCCTGAACTCCGGCTAATGTTTGAGTATTATTTTGAATAGGAGTGATGGCAGTATACATCCTTGTCTTGTTGCTGACTTTAGAAGAAAAGCTGGGAGCTTTTCCCTGTTTAATATGATGTTGGCAGTAGATTTGTCATAAGTGGGTTTTTTTAGATTGAGATAAGGTCTTTGTATACCTATTTTCTTCAGGGTTTTTCTTTCTTTCTTTCTTTCTTTCTTTTTGTTTCTTGGTGCTGGGGATCGAACTCAGGGCCTTGTGCTTGCAAGGCAAGCACTCCAACCACTGAGCTAAATCCCCAGCCCTCTTCAGGGTTTTTCATCGTGAGTAGATGTCAGGTTTTGTCAAAGGCTTTTTCTACATCTATTAAAATGATTGTGATTTTTTGTCCTTCTGTTTATGTGATGTACAGTACTACATTTGTTGATTTGTGTATTTTGACTATCCATGCATCCCTGGGATGAAGACTGCTTGGTCATGATATATGATCCTTTTGATGATTTGTTGCATTCTGTTTGCCCATGACTTGTTGAAGATTTTTGCATCTGAGATTTTTGCATGTTGAGATTTTTGCGTCTTCATTAAAGAGATTGGCCTATTGTTTTTGTTCCATTTCCTTCAGTTTATTTTAGTTGAGTCTTTATCTGGTTTTGTATCAGTCAAAGTAACACTAGCCTCTAGAAATGAGTTTGACAGTATTCTTTCCCTTTCAATTTCATTAAAGAGTTTGAGGTGCATTGGCATCAGATCCAGGGCTTTTCTGAGTTGTTAGGTTTTTGTTACTACCTCAGTTTCATCGGAATAGGACTACGAAGAGATTTAAACAGTCATAGGTCAGGACTTTAAGGACAACTACTGGGATTAGGGGAAAGGAAAACCAACACATTAACCTGGATTTAAAGGTCTAGTTTTAGACCTCGTATAGTAGCTTCTTAGTATGAGAATCAGTAACTAGAGAACCTGAATTAGGTGGATTTATTGGTAGGGATTCTAGATGACTACAGCTGTAAATTCAAAAGTTTTTGGTAGAGCATATCTGAAAAACAACATTGTTCTATATTGCTAGAATATAAGTAAAACAGTTATTTGAGATTTGGAGATCTAACTGGAGAGGTGATGATCATGTTGTTCGAAATCAAAGACCTAAAATAAGCACAGACTTAAACCTTTTTGAATTTTTTCTCCTTCACATTTCGATTGTGGGATTTAAAATAACTTTCCTCCTGTTTAGCCTTTTCCCTGCCACTAACAATATTGGTTAAGGTGGCTCTCAGACCTTTTACAGCATTTTGTAGATTTCTTTTGGTATGAGAGGAAGTATGCAATGCAAGGTTTTTCTAAAGTAAAACTCTTGAAGTGTCATGCTAATTTAATACAGAAAAATAATCTTTGTATCAAGACTTAACTGCAATTGGAGGTGGTCTTTTCCTTAAGTATCTAGAAGTAATGAATTATTACTCACTTGGATTAATGATAATAAGATTAATAAGCTTCTGTTTGGGGTGTGTGTGTGTGTGTGTGTGTGTGTGTGTGTGTGTGTGTATGTGTATCCCCCCTTGGTGATGCCGGGAGTTGAATCCAGGCCCTATGCGTGCTAACCAGGTGCTGTACCACTGATCTGTATCCCCGGCATGAGTTATAATCTTTTAATGTAAATATTATTACAGTATAACATACAGAAAATATGTAGACTATAAGTGAACTTTTTAATACATTTTTAGAATAAGCATCATAACCAGTATCCATGTCAAGAAATAGAACAGTATCCTCTTCTTGAGAGCCTTCTAGTTACTACTTGCCCTCACCACAGGGGTAACCGCTATTCTGACTTACAACTGCATAGAAAACTTTTACATGATATTGAACTTTATATGTATTTATGTTGGCTCTATACCAGGAATGGTGTCATGCGGTCATCAAGTAACTGTGAATGTATTTGTTTTCTGGTGCTGTGCAGTAACAGATTAT
The DNA here is from genome assembly GCA_004026905.1 of Hystrix cristata. Lineage (NCBI taxonomy): Eukaryota > Metazoa > Chordata > Mammalia > Rodentia > Hystricidae > Hystrix > Hystrix cristata. Next base: position 6,487 of record PVJO010011028.1, read on the forward strand.
CACATGCTTAATTCAGTGGTTCAGAATAGCGCATATGTGTTACCTCATCGCTTCCTTGGGCTTGGCGTCAGGACACAGCATAACGAGGCTGCAAAGATACACTGCCGCTGATGTGTTGACTGGAGCTGCATCTCCGCTGAGGCTCAGGGTCTTCTCAGACTGACGGAATTGTTGACAAAATTCTTCTGTGTGGTTATGGAATTCATGACCGTTTGTTTCTGTGAGGCCAGCAGGAGAGCCTCCGAACTTAGAGGATGTCAAAACTCCTGACCTATAGACACTTTCTGAGATAATTGCTGATCCAGTCAGTTGAAAGAAATAGGTACAGAGAAATCCAGTGTAGCTTTTATTCAGTTTCTTATAGTGGTAGCATCTTGTAAAACAAATAGACTTGTCACAGCCAGGATATTGAATGATAAAATTCACCAATTTTATTTATAGTTCTCCAGTTTTATGTGTTCTCGTTTGTGTGTATGCATATTAATTTCTATGATTGATTGATTTTGCAGTTCTGGGGATTGAGCCCAAGTTCTCATGCATTTCTATTAATTTTTTATTTTTTTTTTGGTGCTGAGGATCGAACTCAGGGCCTTGTGCTTGCAAGGCAGGCACTCTAACCACTGAGCTAAATCCCCAGTCTATTAAATTTTTATCACGTATGTAGGTTCATGTATCTACCAGCATAAAGATACAGCATAATTCTGTCACTACCAAGACCTGGAATGGTGCCTTTTTATGACCATACTCATCTCTTTCTTACACTGTTCCCATCTATAACCCTTAGCAACCACTGATCTCTTCTCCATCTTTATAGTTTTGCCATTTCAAGAATGTTATACAAATGAAATCATACAGTGTACGCTCATCTAACTAGGTCAGGCCTACCCTTACCTAGTTAATCTCTTTGATTAACTCAATGTAGATTTCACTTACATCTGTAAAATCATTTCACTTTTGTCAGAAACACTGTAATATTGCATCATTTTCATAGGATCAGCTTATATTCAAGAAGAAAGATTTATGTAGGATCATGGGTCATTAAGGATTCACCTTCAGATTCCACCTCCCACAATAAGTGATCAATTTTAGTAAATACTGAGAGAACTCCTTTAAAGCAACATATTAAATATAAACGTAAGAGCTTAACATAAATAAGTGAGAAATATAAATGACAGAAGACTTAATATAAATAATTGACAAGAGTTGGCTATGGGAATGTCCACCTGTAATCTTAGCACTCTAGGAGGCTGAAGTAGGTAGACCACAAGTTCAAGCCTAGCAACTTAGCAAGATTTGTCTCAACATAAAAAAGAGTTGAGGATATAGCACAGTGCAAAAGCCTTGAATTCAATCCCCAATATTGCTCCCTCCCAAGATAAAAGTATTCGGTACTACTTGTTAAATGAACCAATCAATCAGTCTTCATATAGTTAAAGATAATAGTCAGGTTCAATTTGAGAATTAGATATTTTGTAAATTATTGGACAATTTTAGAATTTCTAAGCCACGCTAAAGTTTTATGTGATTCATTTCCCATGAAATTAAGTTTTGTTTTTGGCCACAGATTAGCCCCTCAATCTTCCTGAGTTTAAGATTTATAGGTTAATGATTAATATTTTTACTTTAGGAGAAAAGTATAGAAGATATTCCTCCTTGTCTACAAGATTCTGCTCTGCTATCAGAATCTTAGAATTTACCAAACTGTATGTGTACACCCTTCACTCCAATTGAAGTTCTGTCAATGTTGAGATGTTACTATGGGGAATGTGTTGCCTAGGTGAAAATAAGGAAGTAGAAAAGAGAAAAGGCAGAGACACATTGGCAGACTGGTGTAAAGGAAAAATCATGGGATTTGTCTCTTCCTCTGTTTTATAATAGGGATAATAACGACCAATACTACAGCCTTTTCCTGGATTGTAAGAATTAAATGAGATAATACAGGTTAAAAATCTTCCATAAGCTATAAATATTAGTTTTTGTCCCTAATCATATATCCTATTTATAATTGTAGTATGATTTGAGTAAGTTCTTTGTTTAACACTACACAAGGAAATTGGTATTTGGGCCATTTGCCTGGTCTTTATTTATTGAGATTGCAGTAGAAAATTAGATACAGTATTCAGAAGACCTCATCCCATTTTTTTATAACTAGGAAAATATTTTTATATTGGAACCCTATTATGCTGTTGTAGAAAATAAGACAAACTACTTGGATATCCTTAATTATTTTAAATATTAACACTTCTTTTGGTAGAACCTTAAAGTCTCAGAATCAAGTGGGATTAAACAGACCATCTAGTTCAACTTCACATTTTTCTTTTGAGCTCTTTCTTGTGATTGGAATTACACAAGTCCTCTCCCTCCCCCAGTCATTCCAGTTTCCCAAGAGTATCTCCTTTCCAGTCATGCGTTTTATAGTTCACCCAATTTTTTCATTGGTGGTAGTTCTCCACTACGTAGTAATCGTTCTTTGAGAGACTGCATGTCCATTTCTTGTAGCACCAAGGTAGTGTCTGACTCGTAACAGGCATTCAGTGTTTAAAGAATTGAACTTTTTTTAAAGTCTCACAAAGTACGTAATTCCTTTTCCATGAGGTAATTTAAATGAGCTGTCATGTCTTTTTGTGTCCCTTTTCTGTTAAGTCAAACATACTTGATTTTTTAAATTCATGTTAAGAATGTTGAATCTTGTCACGTGGATATGTTCCTGTGTACAGATTTGTTTAGACTTTTGCCTAGGAATATTTAAGGAAGCAGTTTTCTCAGTCCAGATTTTCTATAGATAAACTTCTGATAGAGTGGAATCATTGCCAATCCTACTTTTCAAAAAGTCTTCTAAAAAATAGACAGTGTTTTAAATTGGAGCTTGCATTTGAAGATAATAGATTAAGATCTCTCTATTTTCCCATCAAAATTTTTTTTTTCCATTGAGGAGTATTAAATTAGCCAGATTGCAGTTAGGACATTCTCAAGATTGCCCTCACTTTGGACACCTGTCCGAAGTGCAAAATTTTAGGCGGTCCTATTTCAATAATTTGGTGGCAGGAGTCACAGAATCTACTGAATGCTCTTATACTTATGATTCTGGTTTTATTACACGGGAGGCAACAAATTAAAATTAGTCCAGAAAGAGAGGAATAAGTTAGAGTCTGCAAAAACATAAAGCTTCTGTTGTTTTCTCTGCAAGGAGTCAGGTCCTAGCATTGATTTGTGAGGGAAGATCATTGAGCCTTGGTGTCAAGGACTTATTTGCTTCTGTTTTTAATTAGAACTCTAGTACATGAGCATAATTGATTGCCTATGTGGTTGTTCTTAACCTCCAATTGACTGCTACTAGGTAACTCAACCCCCTCCACATCCCCCCATCACATGATTGATCTTTCCCTTTTGGCCAGCTCCACCCTAAGATCCAAGGTGACCAGGCCCTTTTCTCAGTAGAAACGCTGCTGTCAAGTATGGTGAATCTCCAAGAAGCCAAGACCAAAATCTAAGCCTGTCTTTAGGCAAAGCCAAGTTCTTTACTACACAAATACGCTTAATTTTAGAAAAATACAAACTTTTGGAAGTTATAGGCTTCACTCATTCCTTTACCATTTTTCTTTCCTTCCTTTCTTCCTTCCTGCCTCTCTCCTATTCCCCTTCCTCTAACCCCTTTCCTTCCTTTTTCTTCCCTTCCCTTCCTTTCCTTCTTTCCTTTTCCTCTCTTCTTTCCTGTCCTTCTTCCCTTCCTTCTCTATCTCTCCTTTTCTCCCTTCCTCCTTTCCTTCCTCCCATCTCCCCTCTTCTTTCTCTCATTTACTCTCTCTCTCCCCCTAGTACTGGGCTTCTCACTGAGCTATATCCCCAGGCCTTTTTGATTTTTATTTTTATTGTGAGACAGGCCTGGGCTGATCTTGAACATGAAATCCTCACCCTCCATGGTAGCCAAGATTACAGACGAGCACCACCTTGCCTACCCCAAATATTTTTTGTTTATGTGACAGATATGGTGGTGTGCTTCAGATACATAATATACATTCCTCTGCACTTACGGAGTGTACTTCTAGTAAAGTTTTGGATTTGTTTCCCTATAGCCAACACCTCCAAAATAGTACAGACCAAAATAATAATCTCTGCTGAATTGCATTGCAACCTTCCTATTAAGTAAAGTGGAAACATTTGCTGGACCTTAAAAGTAATGTTTTAAAAATTTGACTGGGACCCAGCATATAGGTGTTTATGGAATGTACAAATACATATGAATGTGTAGAGGTGTATGCATTAGGATTCCACCAGTGTTTCACAAAACATTGGTCCATTTCACTTATAAAGAAGTTAGTTGCTATCCACTAAACTGATGGCCTATAATGAGATAGCAGCTTACAGTTCAAAAACAGTGTCTTAGGCAATAAGAATAACCATAAAGTTGTGAGACCTGAACAGATCTGGACAGGAACTAAAATACAGAGCACCTAGTTCTAATGTGGAACAGTTTACAGATGAACAGATGTAAAGTATAGTATAGTTGGTGCAAATGTTACTTGAGAAACTTTTTATTAACTTATTATTAAATTATTTATTTTTTGGGTGCTGGGGATTGAACTCAGGGCCTTGCGCTTGCCAGGCAAGCACTCTACCCCTTAAGATAAATCACCAGCCCCTTAACTTATTATTAAGTTATAAAACCAGTGCATTGATCATTTTCCTTTGAAGGCAATTTCTGAAGCCTGCTTAAAATAATCTCTTAATTCATCTTTCCTCTGGTATTTATATGGCTACTTCTTTCTTTTCATTTTGATTTCAATATTAATGGTCCCTCCTCAGTGAAATCATCCCTAAATCCCATTCTACAATGGTTAAGTTACCCTGTCACTTCACCATACCTTTTTATGTATTTTCCTTCTCTGCTTAGCCTTTACCCTTGTTTTTTCTGTTTACTCACTTGCTTCTGTAAAATGTTAGTTACATTAAAAAGGAGCTTTGTATTTACTTTACTCTCACCATTTACAACAATGTCCAGTGGATAGTGTGTACTCAGTGTTTTTTGAATGAGTGGTCTAGTTCCTGTTCTTCTTAAACTTCTTAAATTTCTCATGGTGAGACTGAAGTATAATTACGACCTCCTTTATTTTATAGACCATACGTCTGTTTGTGCAGTTTAAGATTCCATTTACATTATTTTGCCAGCTTATACTTGTTTAGTTTACAGTAAGCTAAAGTTCCTTGATATTTTTATATGAGCTGTTGTTAAAGCATGTACCATTTCTTTCATATGTAACGTTTTGTGTATGCATGCATGCATGTGAATTTATAGATTCAGCCTCATAAGATTTTTTTTTTGTTATCTGTATTTTTAAAAATATCATCATTCAGCTGGTAGGGTTGCTGAAAAGATACTAAGCTGAAATGAAGACCAGTGGGAACTGAGATGGCCAGACAGCTTCAGTTCACAAATTTAAGCTGGAAATACGTAATTAAGTGGAGCGGCTTAAGGCAAGCTGAAGAGAAAGAATATAAATTTTGGAAGACCTTCTGTTGATATACTTAAATTTTCTCTCTCTGTTCTTAAACATAGCATGATCCTACTGGTTCAGACCCAACATTGGAGTTATAGTCTTTCATATCTAAATATTATTTTCTTTGGAATATAATACAGGAATAAATATAATAATACTTGGAGGATTATATTCTCTCTCTTTCATCCCGTTCCTTACCTGCTTTCCCTGTCTCATTGGCCTCACCCATGCACACCATGCTCTCAAAATCTTATCTGTTCTTGTTCAGAACACCTAACAGAGCATTTTCAGTTATCCTCAGTCATTTTGTCAAAACTTGCATCATTGTGGGAGACAGCCTTCCTGACACTATTCTTGCAGTCTCTCATCTTGTTCTTAGTTTTCTACCTTTCTTTTCTTATTCATTTTTTGAAATGTGTATGGCTACATCCAGTGTTTACGGACAGGTGCACTATTTCACTATTTTTCCCCCGTAAAATCACTTCTGATTGTATTATTGGATTCTGTTTTTGACTCTTAACTACCTGAGCTACATTTCTAGTCCAGTCTTAGACACCTGAAGAATGTATATTGCTTTCTCAAACAGACCTCAACGCTCCTACTCCCACAAATAATTTTTTTCTTTTCTTTTTTTTTTAAATTTTTTTTAAATTTTTTTTTAAATTTTTACCAAGACCATGTATTGGTACATTATATACATAATGATCATAGTCAACATAGTTATTTTGTACCTGTACATGATGTATCTTGGCTTTCCCCCCTCTTCCCCTCCCCTCCCTTCCATTCACCCACCCCTCTCTATTTGCAACAAGTTTATTTACACTTTTCCATTTTTTTCCCTTCATCTTTCTTTTCTTTTAACCTTCTTCTTTATCCCCCTTTTCCCTATCTAGTTCTCCTCTCTCTAAGTCTTGGAAACAACCTAAATGCCCAACAACTGATGAATGGCTAAAGAAGATGTGGTTTTTCTACACAATGGAGTGCTACACCACCATTAAAAAGGATAAACTAGAGTCATTTGTAGGTAAATGGATGTTCCTTGAGAACATACTATTAAGTGAAATAAATCAGATACTTATCAGTATACATAGAATTGTTTCTCTGATATGAGAAACCATAAGTATAAATAAGGACAAAGGGGTATAACAGATATTATGTTAATAATTTTTTTCTTGTGGTGCAAATTACATCCACAGATGCAGTTTCTCTCATTTCCTTTGCATACTGCAAAATGAAACTGTAGCATGAGGTAATTAAGAATACTTTGTGATTTCTAAAGTGCTTCTGACTGTTTTCTGTGTTTGCTAGTTAGTTTGCTTATTAAAGAGATAGGGCCTCAGTGTGTTGCCCAAGCTGGCCTTGAACCCCCAGGACCAAGCAGCCCTTTTGTCTCAGCCTCCCAAGTAGCTGGGACTACAGTCATGCACCACTGTGCCTGGCCTAACTTACATGTAAAGTTTTGGGTATTATATATAATATATTCTTCAGCTTCTGATTAATTTATATTTCATCTAAAACTGCATATCAAGTTTAAATGTTTTTATTTTTAGAATTTACTTCATTACACATGCTTTTTTTTCAGTGTCCCTTTTAAAGAATTGAAACAGGTTTTTTTCCTTTGTGCTTAAGACATTTGGAAACATTGTTTGCCAGAGAATTTAGAGATGATCAGTATAATCAGGCCAGTTATGCAACTGGTTAGTGAATTTACTTGCAAAGTTGCTCTTCTACTTTATTAGGCCCTATCAAGGCCTTCTGAGCATATTTCACCTGTGGAGTTTTGTCACATTGCCGTTGCTCTGGAGAGGAAGAAGTGATTACAGCTTGGTATACTGATTTGGAAAGGATACTAATTCCTCAAAAATTGTCAGATATTTGTTGCTCTATGAGCTTGAATCAGTAATCACCTATGTTGGAATGGTAGATGAAGATAATATTTAGCAAAATGACTTGAAGCATTGAATTCTATTATTTCAGTCTGATAGATATTTATCTGTACCTGAATTCTTTCATCTGCAAATTAAGGAATAATTAACATTTTATTTTTTTGGTTGCCACCTAGGAATATTAAGAAATTAAATATAAAAATGCAACAGATACTGTAGAAACTTTCAAGAAAAAAAATGGTTTATGAATTAACTTATTGAAGACCTTAGTGCCTCTACCCTACTCCTACTAGAAATAATTTTGCAAAGATGCTGTGGAATGTTTATATTATTTACCAAAGTAATATTTATATAGTATTGAAATTTTTTATTGGTGATTTAAAAAAATTTTTATATGGGAAGTATTTAAAATTTTCTACTCAGATTATAAAACTGTCTCTCTGTCTCTAGGTTTCTTGTTTTTCCTCTTGCTCTCTTACATTTTTAAGCACTTCTGTAGCTTTCAAACATACTCAAGTTCCTGATTCTATTATACCTACTATTTTTGGTTTGTTTCTTTAGGAAGAGCATTTGACATTCTTTGTACCTACTTCCTTTCTTTGCATTTACCTTTTAACCTGCTGTAGTGACTTCTGTTTTAATTTCTCTATTAAACTATTCTAACCATGAACATAAAATATCTTACAGTGCCAGAAAATAAAAAGTACTGGAAATGTGATTGAGGAGAGTATGTCCAATGAATACAGCAAGCAACTTTAAGGAGCTCTAAATGGTTAAAGTGGGATAATTTATTCAATAAATAATCATACTGGCAGATTATAACCTACAGAGTAAGAAAAATATACTGGTGTGAATGAATAATTACATGAATAAACGGGAATAGACTTGTCTTGTTTATAGTAGAATTCTAATTAAGAACATGGAACAAGTAATGGAAATAGAAGTTTTCCATTAGGCAAATACCACAGTAATAATTGTTATAAGCAATACCATCAATGTACTCTATAATTGTTGACCAAATGTATATGACAAAATGTATTTACATAGTTTTAAAATATCTCCCCATAAGATAGGTATTAAATCTAAAAGGAGACACATATAGTGGAGAATCATGATAGACATTTGTGTCGGTCAGCTTTCTTTTGCTGGGACGAAACACTCAACACACAGAATTTAAAGAAGAAGCCTTTATTTTGCCACTTTCAGGAATGTCAGTCCATAGTTGGCTGGTCCCAGGGCGGAAAACTCATGGTGGATGGGCATGGTAGAGGAAAGCTGCTTAACTCATGGCAGACAGAAAGTGGAGAGCTGGGGAAGATCCAGAGTGGCAGAGGCCAGGGAAGAGATATACCATCGTCTGTAGGGTCATGACCCAGCCAGACGCACCCAGAAGTGTGTTTTACTAATCTCCTAGGCATCTCTCCAACCAAATTGACAATCAAGATTAACCATCACAAAATTATTTTAAGCATATGATCAAAGTTAGCCTCACCAATAATAAAACATACTGGTACTGTTTACTCCCTGACATGATGATGTGCAGAGAAGAACACAGTACTACATCACAGCAATGACAGTAATAATATCTAATATTTCTGAGAATGTGGGTGCCAGGTACCATGCCCAACACTTAATACGTATTATCTGTTAGGTCTTACAACAGGTCTATAAAGTAGATACTGTTATTATCTCCATTTTACAGATGAGGAATCTAAGCCCCTAGTAAATTATGAACCCAAGCTGGCTGACTCCAAAACCTTTCCCTTTAATCACAACGTTTATGCTCCAAATGATTTTAAGTGTTAGGGGTTACTTATGGACTCCTGAGTTCAAGTTACTTAGTGTTGTTAAGTGGTGAATTTGGTAAGGTTTTGTTGTTTGACGGTTTACAGATATACTCTTGGCTCATTTGGAAGCATTGAAAAAGTGACCAAAATACTGTAATGTAAAATAAAAATTAAATACTATATGTGATTATATAATAAGTCACCCTTTCTAAATTTAAAAATTCATTAGTATTCTTGTATTTTCGTTGAAATCGTTTATCCAGAAATCTGATCCTGCTTTATCAAGTGCTTTATCCAAAAATCTGATCCTGCCACTCATCTCTGTATAATCTTTTATTGATTCCCTAATTCCTTCAGCAGAAACCCTCAATATTTTAGCATAATCTGTAATACTGTTGATAATCTAACCTGTCAATTTTAAATCCATATTGCTTATCATTCTCTCATATGCATCTGGTTTTCTCGTCTTGCTGAACTACTTATTATTCCAGAATATAGAGTATCCATTATTCAGTGACGGTAGGTATCAATTTATGGCAGTTCTTCATTTATGTCACCTTCTGTCATCCTCACCTCCCATTTGGATTTTTCTTGAGGGAGTTGTTTTGTTTTATTTTTGAGACAGGGTCTTGCTACACAATTCAGACTGGCTATGAACTCACTGTGTAGCCCAAGCTGGCCTCAAATTTATGGTAATCCTCCTGCCTCAGCCTCTTGAGTGCTAGTATTACAGGAATGCACCACCATGCCTGGCTATTATCTGTTCTTGAATTAATTTGTTTCCCTCTTTAAAAGCAAGTCTATCTTAGTGGCTGGAAGAAGAATGTTGTATGCATTAAATAAAACCCAAAAGAAATCATTACGCTAATGCTTGATACATCCTACTAAAATTAACTACAAGTGCATTTTTAGAAGATTGATTTAATACTAATATTTGAGGAAATACTTATTATGCTTCTGTTTTTAAAATAAAGTAAACCAGTCATGATGGCACACAGATGTAATCTCAGCACTCAGGAGGCTGAGGCAGAAAGATCCAGAGTTCAAGGCCAGCTTGGGTTACACGGTGAGACCCTGTCTCAAACAAAATAATAAAATGAAATAAGCAAATTAGAAACAAGCACACCATAAATTTAAGAGAACTAAAATGCCTTATAAATTATCTTTATAATAACAAATTATTGAGATATTTACTTTCCTTCTGACTGGAGAGCTTTTACCTCAGCTTTTTCTCTATTTGCTTATACGATACCACTGTCTCCTTACTATTCTTACATTTTCTTTTCATTTTCCTTCATTAGCCTCTCTTTATCTGCTAGCTCCTTAAACTTAGTGTATTCGGGTTTTACTACTGGTTCTCTTTTATTCTACATTGTTTTCTCTGGGCAGTCAAATTCATTCTTACTCAAGACTTGCTAAATGTAGTCCATTTTATTTCTCTTCTACTTGAACATCCAGGAACTTGTTCCCCAAGCCTGAAACCTGAGAGTCTTCTCTTCTAGAGAAAGTTGGACAGAATTTTTTAGTTCAAATGCCATTATATGTGTGTTGTTAGAAATTACTTGTTCTGTGTTTTCTTTTTACTAAGGAATTATCTGTTTGTTGAGACCTTCTGTCCCTTCATACTGGTTTTAGGATGTCAAAAAGAAAATAGAAAAAAAAGGGTAAAAAAATCTTAAAATATGTCAAATGGAACCTTCGTATATGCATGTGTATACTGATATATTCATGTATATATACATATACACACACTAATAATTCTGTAATTTTCCTTATTTGTATGCAACTAAAATATTTGAAATGGATAAATTCCTCAATGTAGGTAAAAAGGTAGGGAGGGTTATTAAACCAAGAGGGAAGACACCTAAGTTCCCACTTGGATTTTAAAACCTTTGCTTTCTAGCCCAAATCTCTGCTGCTTCCCATCATGAAGAAAAGGGAGCAATATCAGGTAACTTGAAAGCTTTCTGATTGTCTTTAAGAGGTATGGAGTACATCCATAATGGTTGGATACCTTCCTTCTCCCCTTTCTTTCTTTTCTTTTTCTTTTTTTTTTTTTTTTTTTTTTTTTTTTTTTTTTTTTTTTTTTTGGTGCTGGGGATTGAACTCGGGTCCTTGTGCTTGCAAGGCAAGCACTTTAACTACTGAGCTAAATCCCCAGCCCCACTTGTGTATATTTTTAAACTATCACAAACATACAGAAAAATTGCAGGTTTAGTACAAAGAAATTATTTTACCTTACTCCATTTGAGAATAGATTACAGACCTGATGATTCATCACCCCCAAAACTTGAGTACATACAAATAACACCACTTTCCTACATAACCATAGCATAACAAGGGGCAAATTAGTACAACAGGAGCAATGGTAACTGAGAGGAGAGAAACAAATACATTACCATTAACTAGATTTGACAGAATTTGATTACTGCTTAGATAGGGCAAAGGAATAGAAAAAACCTTAACATTGTATGGTGGTATCCATGAATTGGAAAATACCTGGTAATGAAGATGCCTAGTAACTTAACCCCTCAGTGTTGATGTTCTGTGGGAATACAGTTTAAAAATATTATACTTCAATAGCAAAAGAAATATTTGATAACAGATTCACTATTGCCTACAGTTAAGAGTTTCAAACATTTGGGATTTTGAGTCAGGTAAGAGAATCTATTAAAAAGCACACGAAAAGCGAAATATTGTGAAAATTCTATTTTCAGTGAGTAGAGTGTCAGTGAGGTTAAAGGCAACGAAAGAGAACAACAAGGGAATTAACATTTTCTCCCACTGCTGTGTGTCAAACTCGGTCCCTGTAAGGTCCCTGTACATGCTAGGTAGATGCTCTGCCACTGAGCTACATACCCAATCTCGGCATCTGCAACTTGTATTTCACTCTGTCTCTGAGCATCTAATGGCAAATTTCCAGTTGCTAGAGCTCTTTTTAAACTCAGTGTGAAAAGAATTAACCTTATCCTATAAGTACCGCACACTAACCGATTGTGCCACTGGAGCGCCAGAATTAACCTTATCACACACACAAGTACTGTTTCTCAAATAGGTTCTAGTACCTGGTCTAGAAACCAAGAAGCAAGTCTTCATGCTCCTCTATTATCAAACATACCTATCACCAAACATACCTAGTTGGTTTCTGCAGCTTTGAAAGGGCAATGAAAACAAGCAATTTTAGCTAGCTTTGTTACTACTCTCTCTGCAGTTTTCAGAAAGTTACTCACTTTCATTTGTATTTAAATTAACCCCTATAAATTACGATGCTTGAACCAAATGTGATATAATACAGTGATTGAAAGCGTGGTCTCTTAGTCCCTGCTGTACCATTCAGTAGCTGTGGGATTGTAGGCAAGACACTTCTCTGCCTCTGTAAATAAGAGTAACAGTGGTACATATCTCATAGACTTAGTTTCAAGATATATTGAGACACTATATATGAAATATTAGGAATAGTGCCTGGCACAAAGTAAGCACTACATTTTACCTCTTACTATTATTGATGTCATTATATTTATTGTTTACTCTCCTTAGGTCCCGTCTACCATTTTGTAATGCTGCTACAAAAGTATTTCTTCCATTGGCCCACCACCCTTCTCTCCACTGTAACTGTTGTTTTTAATTTGTCATTCAGGTTTAAATTAGTTAATACATACAAAGTTCTTAGATTAATACCTGGCACTTCCATGATCTGTCAGATCAGTAAGATCCATTTCTTGCTGTTATTGGTCCCCTGCCTTTAATCCTCTCTCAAACCGTCCACACTGATCTCTTTAGGATACTATTCAAATAACATTTTCTCTTTTGCGACTTTTGGTGCCCAAAAGTGGAAAAAAAAAAAAAAAGACAGTATGTTTTAATAGCGGTATCAGATTTTTAGCCTACAACAAATGAAAAAAAAAAAAGGCATTAGTGGAAAAGGTAAAGTTCAATTTTGAATCAGTGAAATTTTGTTTCAGTTATTTAAAAGCATTGCTTACTAAAATAGTCTCAATTTTTATAGAAAGAACAGTTATACCAGTGATCACATTCAAGTGAACTTGCTACTTTTCTATTTTTAGCAAGGGATTAAACCTAAAATTTTACCTGAAAAACGCAGCAGTTCAGTTAAACTAGCATATGAGGAGTAAAGGTTAGAAAAGTTTTGTGAGTTTCTATTTAGGAAAATAAATTAATGTATTCATCCAGATTAAGATAATGAAAAAATTTAATATGGGTAATAATTCTTTATAAATAGCTCTAATTTATTTCAAAATCTTAAGCCTCTTTTTAGAGTGTAAATGAAAATAGCTTCATTTCTCTTTTTAAAATAACAGTTTTTTGTTAGAAGAATCATAAGAGACTTTATCTAATTTCTTAAGTCACTTCTTAAGTATTCATTTGAATGACCTGCTTTTTAACCCTTTGCTCATCTTGAGCTAATTCAGTATTTTTAGAGTTCATGGAGAAAAATATTTTCTCCAGTAAAAATTGTATTAGATTTTTAAAAATACTGCTAGTCACCTGAAGCCATTTCACTACTGTTTTAGTGTCCATGTGATTTTTAAAATCAGATTTTTATGTATATTTTTAAAAAACTTTATTGTAGGAAATGGCAGGGTGAGAGTTAATGTGTTACATGGAGGGAAGTGCGGTCCATTGGGGGTTAAATCGCAGAGTCTAATGGAATAATAACTGGTAGCACCATCTGCTGGCCTACTTCCGCAGAAGGAGTCAGTATTTTTAACGACATCTCTAATATTCATGCTGATGCATTTTGATGCTTTGTGCATTCATTTCTTTCTGTGCTTTGTTGGAATCTGGCTATCTCCTTGTAGCTATTGAAGAAATTGAGCTTTTTAGGAAGGTTTGCAGCCTTTATCAAACCTGAATAGGATGAACAGTAGATATAAACTTGCCAAGGCAGAAATGTGTTGATAAATCAAAATGTGTATTTGTAGAGGGTTGTGCATCTCTTGGTTGCAGCTTGCTAAATAGGCCATTTAGGAATCTTCTTTCAATGCTTTTTTCTTGAGCACTGCCTGGGGTGGTGAAAAAGCAGAGGGCAAGCCTTTGTCTGACGCCAAAAATGTCTTCAGTGAAGAGGCCAAGAGGAAGGGTAAGTGAAAGCCTGAATGAGTGGGAGGAGGAGGGGTTCTTTGGGCTAAAAGGCTAATGGGATTGAATAACCTTCCTTATTACTGGCTGCTGCTGCGGGAGTCGTACTGCATCGCCATCTTGAGCTTGTTGCTGTTTTCTCCAGTCTTGGTTATTTGTTATAGCCTGTAGGCCTTAAGGTGGCATTTTAGTGAGTGATTCTGAGCCCTCCTTCCTTTCCCAGTGCTTAGTACTGCTATGAAACCTTTGGTGAGGCAGGTATAGAAAAGATATCCAGTGAAGCACACTGGAATCAGCATGAAAATGTGTTTGGAAATTCCTGATCGTTTTTTTCTTTGCTATAGTCAGAGGCATGTTTACGGGTAAGAACATAACAAAACTGTGATCTAAGTATATGTGGATGAATGTGTGTTTGAAGAGGAAATTCTTTTTAAAATGTTGTTGATCTGCTTCTTGTGATATTGCTAAAATATTAATAATTTTAATGTAAAACTATAAAACTTGTTTCTTTCCCAAATTGCTTGAGCAAATAATTGTGATATAGAAAAAGAAAAAAGAAATTCATGTTTAACTCTTTCATGGGAAAACTAAAACTTTCTCTAATTTTAAGTATGAGAATGTCTGTTTACTAACTAGTTATATTGCTGCATTAAAATGATTTAAATGATTTCATGTACTTTTTCTAGTCTTAAAACAGGCTGTATTTTTCTAAAAATAAGCCAAAAGGAGTAGTGATTCAAAATGAAAATTGCTATTTTAAATTTATTAATAATTTTCAGAGTTCTGGAATGGGAAGACTTATTCCAAATGCAAAAAAATCATTTACAAGAAAAAATTTGAATCAACTACACTTACAGGACGAAATCTGAATCAACTAAGCAAGAATACCATGAAAATATCAATGAACTTGTATATATCCTTCTTTAACCTTCGTTTTCAAAGCAGCAGTTGAGCTGTTTATACTTACACTAATTTCTTGATAAGCAAATTGTCTTAATTTTAAATTTGTTTGTAGCACTCACATATTTGGCTCCTGTGATTTTACTTTGTTAAGCTTAATTTTAAATTTTCAGATATTTATGTCAGGTTTTCTTTTTCTTTTTTTTTCTTTTTTTTTTTGTTGTGTTCTATAAAAAAATATTTTGGTTTCCCTAGCCTCCGTGTTCCAAGAAGAGCGATGGTTCTGGGACATACACTAAGTTGCAGAATACCCAGGTGAGAGTCATGTCTGAGAAGAAGCAGAGAAAAAAGGTGGAAACAGAAAGCAAACAAGAAAAGGCTAACCGTATAATATCCGAGGCTATAGCAAAAGCAAAGGAGCGAGGGGAACGCAATATTCCACGAGTAATGAGCCCTGAAAACTTTCCTAGTGCTTCAATTGAAGGAAAAGAGGAAAAGAAAGGTCGAAGGATAAAATCAAAGCCAAAGGACAAAGACAGCAAAAAAACAAAATCATGTTCTAAGTTAAAAGAGAAGACAAAAATTGGGTAAGTTGGTTATTAATTAAATTTAATTTCTTTCCATTTATTGTTAAAGCGCAACTTGTTTTATACCCTTTGCCGTTAATGTGTGGTGTGTCTCCGACATTGAAGTTTTACACAGCTAAATACCATGTGTCCTTCCTTTTAGAATGAATGTGATATTCCAGGAGCTGCTAAATTTTATTGTTATATGTACATAACGTTTTAGCATTAGTGAAAGAACATGAAACAGATAAGGGAAAAATAAAAACGGAATAAAATCCACATTGCTGTGCCAGTCCAGAATTCACTTGCTTTACAAAATATGCATTGAGATTATTTATGAAATTTCTTCACCTCTTAGTTGTGCTGTACCTCAGTGGTACCTGGCAGTTAAAAAACATGAAATACAGTATTTTCTCATAAATCCAACAACTCAACAACTTTGTACTAAATGGAATGGCAAGAAAAGTAAGGCGGTATAAATCAACAATAACAATAAGCAGCTCGTGGCACTTACTGATTTATTCCCATGTAGTCTCTGATTTACTTTATGTAATGAAAAGGCCAGGTGAGGATTATTGCGCCAAGAGAATTATAAGGATAAAGAATTGCTCTGGAAGGATATATTAATCCCGTGTGCTTTTAATTCACTGTTTAACACATTTTTGAAAAATAAAAGATAAGAGTTACTTGCTTTAATATGTATATTCTGCATGTATAGGTAAATATAACTTCAGGTCAACATAGTTTAGAATTGTCTTGGCAGGGCTATTTGGTCAGTTTTAAAGCCTTTTTGTGGAATTTAAAAGTGTTTAATCTGAGTTTTCTAATAGTTACACAAAAAATAATTCCCTTGCTATATAGATCTTCATTTGCTTAAGAAATTATTGATATGATACATAGATATTTGCAGTAAAAAGAATTTTGTAAACCAAGTAAATTTTTTTTTTGTTGTTTTTTTTGTTGTTTTTTTTTTGGGAGATTGAACTCAGGGCCTTGTGTTTGCAAGGCAAGCACTGTAACACTGAGCTAAATCCCCAGCCAAACCTAGTAAATTTTAGCATTTTTAAGTACAGCCACCAAATTAGTTTTGTCCTGATGCCTTTCAAACCAAACGATTAAATAATATAAGCTCTCTATATTATAGTAGATCAATAAGTAGTTTTATTATTGGTTTTGCATTTTACTTGCAGGTAGCTAAAGTGAAATTCAAAAGTCAGTTTTCTACTCATTTATTTTTTAAAGGTTTTGGTATGAAAGTATCTTTCCAAAATCTTATCTACTTCAAGAAACACATATTTAATCTTTTGCAATACTAGAATTTAATATAATTCAAGTTTTCCAGTTTTTATTTCTTCAGAGACTGGCAGAATAGTACATGGGAGGGAACACTGGAAAACAAGGAATAAAACAAAAAGAAATTGGGTGATACATTTTACAAGTTATAGTAACTGTTGTTTGCTTTAAATTTGAGTTGGGGAGGGGACTGGAGCAACTAGAGACAAAGATAACTAGAAGTGAATCTGATTTAAGAGTAAAACGATGTATAAACCAGAAAATGAGGGGCTGGGGATTTAGCTCAGTGATTAGAGTGCTTGCCTTGCAAGCACAAGGCCCTGAGTTCAATCCCCGGCACCACAAAAAAAAAAAAAAAAAAACCAGAAAATGAGAAACAATTAAATTATGGAGAAACCTGAAAAAGCACTCTGTTAAAAATTGCCGCTGGAGTTTGAACCCAACACCTTTGTACTGAGTTACATTCCTAGCCTTTAAAATTTTTTATTTTATATTTTGATACAGAGTCTTGCTAATTACCTAACTTGCCCAGGCTTGGGCTCAAACTTGGTATTCTCCTGCCTCAGCCTCCCAAAGTACTGGGATTACAGGCATGTAGTCAATCACAGGCACTGAATCACTGAACTTTATCCCCAGCCCTAGGCCTTTTTGCTAGAAGAATTTATCATTTGTAAGCAGGTAAATAAAATTCAGGCTTGCCTATATATTATTAAGTTATTGGAGTAAAATTATCTTGGTCATCTATATCAGCTAAAGACAAAAATTATCATGATGTGTGAGGAAAACCACAGTTGGAATAAATAAATTCATATAGAATCTTTTTTTTTCTTTTGGTGCTGGGGCTTAAACTCAGAGCCTTGTGCTTACAGGCAAGGGCTCTATATGTAGAATCTTAAGTTCAATTAGCCAATTGAAATACTTCATTACTATGCCTTCCAATAAACTACTGTGCTTTATCATTTTAAATTTGCCAAGTTGAATTCTTTTGTGAGGAGTCATTTAAATAAGGATCAGTTGTATCGTTTCAACTAGCAGCAGCTTTATATATGAAACTCTAAAAACTCTTTTCTATTAATTTTAGAATTGGTCCAGTAATATCAAGTTATTGATATCAGATAATTTGGAAGGCAGTGTATGTTCAGCATAACTACCAGCAGTGTGAAATACAAAATTTAAAAATAAATTGTAAACATTATTTATGGTTGATGTATAGAGTAGGTGTTTAACTTATAGATATGATTTGATGTAATCTAGCAGTTAATCTGAAGGAAAACAATACTGCGTCTATTTGCCAGTGTCCTTGAAACCTTTTCATTATTTGTCACTTTTATAGATTTTGTTTTTCAGTGCAAGGAATAGTGTTCTGTTTAGAGTGTTTTTATGCAGTTTAGTTGAATTTCTACAATAATTCTGTGATTTATAGTTGGCATGGAGTGTGATAATGTGGTTAAATTTTTTGGCTCTGGAGAAATTTGAGTTTGTTCACTTTCCAGTTTACTGGTTAGAAACAGAATAAATCTAGACAGATACTTAATCTCTATTCTATCAAATAGGGATAATAATAGTATTTGCCTCATAAGTTATTTTGAGTATAAAATGAGTTAATAACATTTAAAACATAAGAAATAATAACTGAAATATGTTTAGTACTTAAGTGTTAGCTATTGATATTTTCTGAATCTATAAATAGCACATAGTTATTTAAGGAAAAGGCCCAGGCCAGGAGCCACAGAAGTTTGTACTCATCCAGCAACATAGATTCCCTTTCTCTTAAGGCTCTGTTTTTAGGTTAAGATCATCTTAAAAGTCAAACAAAAAATCAG
Source organism: Hystrix cristata (assembly GCA_004026905.1). NCBI lineage: Eukaryota > Metazoa > Chordata > Mammalia > Rodentia > Hystricidae > Hystrix > Hystrix cristata. Next base: position 25,337 of record PVJO010011028.1, read on the forward strand.
TTTCTCTGTCTCTGTCTCTCTCTCATTCTCTCTTTTTCTTTCTTTTCTTGTAGTGGGATTAAGCCCAGATTTTCATGGAGGTCTAGGCATACCCTCTTCCTCTGAGCTAGACCCCAGCCCGTCCCTTGCTATTTGTTATGGTGGACAATAGATTAATTTAATGGTTTTTTTCACTTAAGTATGCCTCTGTCAGGTTAAAGTAGCTTTTGAGATTGGCTGGTAAATTTTGTTTTCAGCATGCCTACAATTTGAGAGTTACCTGTGGTTGTGTTAGAAAAGTAAATTGAAATGGAAATGGCTGGGGCAAAATGAAGGGTGAGGTAGGACTGAAAAACTTTCTTACTCTGATGTTTTTCATATTCTTGACAGTTTCTAAAAAGCTGACTTTCACAAAGACTAGGAAGTAATCCTTTAATACTAGGTACATAATCAATGCTACGTGAATAGAATTAATTTTATGAAATGAAGGAATGTAAAGATGCTTAAATATTAAATGATACCAAACAGTTAAATTTGATTTATTATATTAAAAACAGAAATGACAAGTTAACCCATTTATAAAGCCACAGGGACTTAAACAAAGATTTAGTAATATTAGAGAATTAGATTCTAAAATAAATTAGTAAAATTCATTCTAAGGCCTACAATAGAATTTTCTCATGGTTTGGTTTGTTGTTAGCTCATGTAAATATAATGGGACTTCACAGGATTTGATTGAAGTGTTTTAAAATTTATGATATTTGAATTATATTTCTATGTTATCAGAATTTACTTTCTGTTATAGATTAAGTAGAATGCTTTAAGTATTTACAGATTTTGGGGATTGGGGATTTAGCACTTGTCTAGCAAGCAAAAGGCCCTGAGTTCGATCTCCAGCACCTCCCCCCACAAAAAAAGATGTATTAACAGATGTTCTTACAGCCGTATATGTTTAATCAGTTACATTGCTTCATGGTTACACTTAAACTCTTCACTTTTTAAATTCATAATTCTATCTGTTACAGGAATAACTAATCACCAAGTAGTAGAAGTAGCTTTTCTCTCTCATTATGGCAGAAAATATCTACATCTGGAGATTTATTTATTGGTGCTGGGGATTGAACCTAGGGCCTTGTACATGGTATTAATTTACCACTGAACATCACCTATAGCCACTAAATTTAAAGATGTTTATCAAAGTCAAGTAGGAATTAAGTCATGTTATGAAGGAAAATAGTGAAACATTAAATCTCAAAATTACACCAGCAAGCATAAGGCCCTGAGTTCAATCCCCAGTACCGCCCCCATCTCAAAATTACAGTATGCTTTTGTTTGCTATAGCGTTTTGGTTTTTTTGTTTTTAGTTCTGGGTATCTACCCAGGACCTTGTCCATGCCAGGCAAGCAGTGTACCACTGGGCTATGTCCCAAGTCTCTACCACACTCTTTTGAACCTCCAAGCAGGAAGGAGGAAAATAACATTCATTAATACCTACCATCACGTATGTATATTTTTTTAAAGTACGTGTATGGTCACATGTACATCTTTAGACAGTTTCATCTGTGTAATAAAATTTAAAGGGAAAATAAGAGTGTACAAAATCTGAGGGCAAGATAAGAGAAGCTATTAGAAATTGTCACTTTATATTCCAAGTTAATAACATGATACGTGAGCCCATGAATGCAAATCCTTAAAAATAAAAGGAATATTGAAATAATGCCTGCTTGAATAAATTAAATGCAGCAATTGTTTCTTGATATATAATAAATTAAAAAGCACTTTTAAAAATACATGCTGTAGTGGTTGTGCATACCAGTAATCCCAGAGTGTAATCTTAGCATTTGGGGAGGCAGAGGAAGGACTGCAAGTTCAGCTACAAATTCAAGGCCTACCTAGGTTACATGGTGATTTCAAGGCCAGCCTAGACTACATAAGGAGACCCTCTCTCATAAAAACAAAACAAAAACCATGGAATAAATTTGTTTTATTATACCATTAGTAGTCTTTTATATAAATTCTATAATTTTTTAAAGCCAAGTAGGTAAAGTGCTTCACTGATTTCATGAAATACCCATCTGCAGGAAGAGTTTATATTACTTATTATGAATTTGAGTTAAGATTTACATTCCATTTTTTAAGAATTATACTTTCATATGATACCAGTGTGTGTCAGCACAAAGATATGCCATGTTTCATTGAATCTAAGATGTCATTGATTATAAGATACATCATTATTTTGTGTGTCAGTAAGAAGGAAAAAAATGTTATGAGCTAAAACTGGCATATTACTAAGTAGATCCTGATTATGGAGATGTTAATATGTGAAAAATGTGTATTTTTTAAGAAATAAAAAATGACCTGGGCATGGGTGGCCGGGCATGTTGTGTATGCCTGAAATCCCAGTATGAGAGGCTAAGGCAAGAGGATTACCACTAGCTTGAGGCCAGCCCAGGCTTTATAGTGAGTTCAAGCTCAGCCTAAACTATCTTGCAAGACCCTGTCTCAATAAAACAAAACAAAACAAAAAAAAGTGCTGATAAATATATTGATTGATTAATACTTAGCTAATATGTAGATTTTCAGTGATTGTTTATATGAAACCACTCAATGATTTCAGTCATTTTTTTTTCAGTCCTTTTTAAAAACCGATGTCTGTCCAGCTTTAAATAGGAAATTATCAAAGATAACAAAAACTTACAATGTTACTTTCACCAACTTAAGTATTACAGTTTTAGCTGAAATGAAGACGTTATTGAAAACTTGCTTGCTTTTCTGAGATGAGTTTAAAGTGAGATCTTGAATTGAATTTTAAATGGAAATCTCTTCACTATTATTAAAAACATTAAAGTTTATCTTTCACGACTTTAAAATAGCCTCAGTAACTTTCACTTGCCTTCAAAGAAAAATAATGTAAAATAGTATTTTTGTCTGTTTTCTTCACTTATGACAAATTGGGTCTATTAATTATGATAAATGAACTAACCAGATAAGATTCATTGTTTGTCCTACTATAGTGAGTCAACAGGGGGCAGTTATATCTTAAAATCAATTATAGACATGTCAAGTATAAACATTGCCATTTTCTAGTTCCTATACCTATCAAATGAATTAATATTTCAAATTTATATCTTAGTTTCAAATTACTTTTTTCTGTCAGAAACAGCTTTGATATTTAGTTTTTTTAATTGCCTCTATCTGTTGCTGTAATTTGTTGACATCAGTAAGAGCTTTACTCTTAATATATTCTGTATTATTTTGTCACTTTACTTTGGGAATGTTTCTCCTTAGAATAACAGATTAATACTTTGAAGAATATAATTATTAGTGAAATATTATTTTAGATTTAATGTGGTAAACTGTACTCTATGATGAAAATGTGATGTTCTGTGGCAAATGGGTATTTTGCTTACTTTGTTTTATTTTATTTGCACTACTTTTGAATCATTGATTTCCTGCAGATAGCATTTGTGGCCATCTGTTGCCGCTGTATCGGCGATAGATTTCTGGTTGCTTGAAAGTCAGAGAAACCATAATGTTAATAATTTACTAAAAGATAATGTAGTTTCAGATTGTTTGTATGCATTAAACTATATTTAGTGGTATTAAATATTTATCGACTGGATGAAGTATATTAACATTTTATTTGAAAATCAATAAAATATTTTGGAAATAGTAATTTAGGTGTAAAGGACCTTTATTTGGATTCTGCTTATTAAATCAGAATCTTGGGGTTGAGACCCACATAATTGGGATTGTCTCTTTGTTTTTTTTGTTTTTTTTTTTTGTGTGTGTTGCTGGGGATCAAACTCAGGGCCTTGTGCTTGCAAGGCAAGTACTCTAATCACTGGGCTAAATCCCCAGCCCCGGGATTGTCTCTTTGTTTTTATGTTTTATTAACTTTTTTATATTGAAATAATTTTAGTCTTGCAAAAATAGGTCAGTGTTCCCTTAGGCTCTTCTCCCAGCTTCCTCAAATGTTAATATTTTATATAACTATAACACAAGTAATAAAACCAGGAAATAAACACTTATACAATCCTCTTAACTAATCTGCAGGCCTCATAAAAATGAGATCTGTTAGTTCTTTTTGTTGTTGTTTTTGTTTTGTTTTTTGGCCAAAATCCAATTCAGTATCTCTCCTTTCATTTTGTTGTCTTGTCTATTTAAGCTCCTCGAATTTGAGATAATTTCTTAGCCTCTATTTTAGGGCATTTCACTTTGAAGCCTACTGGCTAGTTATTTTATAGAATGTCTCTCAACTTGACTTTAATGTTTCTTCATGAGGAATCTATATTTTATTTTATTTTATTTTATTTTATTTTATTTTGTGGTGCTGGGGATCGAACTCAGGCCCTTGTACTTGCAAGGCAAGCACTCTAATCACTGAGCTAAATCCCCAGCCCCAAGGAATCTATATTTTAAACAAAACAGTTTTCTAATGAAGGCTGCTCCATGCAATTAGGAACCACTGATTTCATACCAACCGAATTAATTGTTCCTCTTTATAGTGTATCCCAGAAACCATTTTAGAACACACAGTAAACTGATAAGACTTCATGGTTTCCAATCATTTATCCATGTAAGTAACTGCAGTTTAAATATCTTTAAATAAATATGTATTTTTTTTTAAAAAAAACCTTAGTTATTTATCAATCAAAAATGACTTTGGTGTCAGAATCAACTTATTTTTTCCCGTCATGGAAAAATACCCTTTATTAGCAGAAAGGGCATAATTAACAATTTTGATTTAGAAAGATTTAATAGGAAACTACTTTTTCTGAAATATCTTTTAAAGAGTTTTTGTTATTATTTTGGCCATGCTGAGGATTAAATCCAGGATCTTGGACCTGCTAGGAAAGCAGTCTACCACTGAGCTGTGTCCCCTCCACCATGTTAAAATCTGAAAAAAAATTTTGCCTGGATTCTAAGAAATAGTTAATGAGTTTATGAAATAAGATACTGTCCCAGCCCTATTGAATGATGTTGGAAGAGCATACAATATATGGAAAATTTAAAAATTTTTTCTTTTTTGTTTTTAAGTAAAATTTTCAAGTAATAAAGAGTTGCCTAAGGTACTATGGGAAATATTTTTTATCTAATCTATCTCCACCACCATAAAGGGTGGATGGTCAAGATAGATTTGGTGGTACCTATTAATTAGTATTTATTTTCTGGGGTTTAGGCAAAATTTATAAAAAGAATGTTTGAACAGTCATTTGAGATTCTTCCTTTAATCCACTTGTTTTACTGGAAAAGAAAAGCATATGCTTCATAGTTATTTACAAATTATTAAAAATATTTAAGTATCTCTCATTTTTGTTTTTATTCAGTGGGGTTTGAGTTTTTCTTGTGTTTTGTTTGCAGTTCTGGACATTGAACACTCAAGTACTCCAGTGCTAAGCTATGTCCCTAGACCTTTCTGTTTTATATTTTGAGACAAGGTCTCACTCATTTTAGTCCCCCTGCCTTAGCCTCGGAGTAGATGGGACTACTGGCAGGTACCACCAAGTCCACCTGTATATAAGCCATGTAGATTCTATATCAGAACATGCATTTCACATGATTCAGTTAGCTTATCAAGCAGGGAGAAAATACCTTTTCAGGTAATAGATTAAAGGAAGTTAACAGATCTTGATTTGTATTTCATAGGAAATTCCTAGGCAATGAAACTTTCTCTGTAGTCTTCCTTTATAAACTACTTTAAAATACCCATTGAGATTGGAGATGGATAACAAGCGGAAAGAGCATTAAATATATATATTTATTACCTAATTGTACTTACTGAAAATCATCTGTATGAGTGCCTTAGGTTGCAGCAAATGATCATAAGGAGGATAATGGCTATCCTAAAGAGGATACTAGAAGAGGAGGCATGAAAGAGGCCTTTTGGGAAACTGATAATGTCTTGTTTCTTGATCTAGAAGGTGGTTACACATATATTTTCAGTTTGAGAAAATTAATTGATCTGTTCTATAATATGTGCTTTTCTAAGTTTATAGTTTAATATTTGAATTGCACTGTTAGGTTTATGGAAAATGAGGAATTGGATTTGGGACATTTTGAGATTGTGAAACCTTTAAGATTTACATATAAATATGTCTAGTATGTAGGTGGTTATATAAATCAGAAACAAGAAAGGAAAGATCTGAAGTAGACTTAGGAGATTTAAGAATCTTCAACTTTTAGGTGGCAGTTAAGAATACAATCATGCATTTTGTAATAATAGGACTTTTTACAAAAATGTATCATTAGATATATATATACCCTATTATTATTATTAGGGTTTTGTTGTTGTTGTTGTTCAGTTTTGTTTATTTGTTTTGATAACAAGGATTCAACCTAGGGACCTAGGGCCCTGAGCACACTAAACATGTTCTCTACCATTGAGGTGTACACCCACCCTGTTAGGTGATCTTATTTTTATGTGGGGATGAGGATCGAATTTAGGGCTTTGAACATCACTGAACTACATCCCCAGCCTCTGTTTTAAACAACAAATATATTATACTAGGTATACCTTTTTATAAGGAAGACATGACATTAAAAGTACATTTTATATTTTATTGTAAATAAAATAATTTTTAGTAAGTGGGTGTACATAAATATACAAATCAGTAACATAGTTTTTTGGGGAGCTGCTAGGGATCAAACTCGGAGCCTTGTACTTGCTAGGCAAGCGCTTTATCACTTGAGCTAAATCCCCAACCTCCACATATTTTTTTTTAAATCAAGTATTATGTACTATACATAATCATATGTAACTGGCAGTATGTTTATTTATGTTGACATTACCAACAATGCATTTAACATTGCATTGCACTAAGACCAGATAAATAAGATGTCACTGAGGAAATTTTTGCATCCTCTCTAATCTTTTAGAACCATCATTGACCAAAAGGTCATTGTGAGCTGGCCATGGTGGTGCACACCTGTAATCCCAGGACTCACGAGGCTGAGGCAGGAAGATTACTGTGAGTTCGAGGTCAGCCTGGGCTATATAGTGAGTTCAAGGCCAGCCTGAACTGCATAGCAAGACCCTGTCTCAAAAAACCAAAATAAGGGGCCTGGGGACTTAGCTCAGTGGTTAGAGAGCTTGCCTTGCAAGCACAAGGCCCTGAGTTCGATCCCCAGCACCAAAAAAAAAATAAAAATAAAAATAAAAAAAAAAACAAAATAAAACCAAACAAACAAAAATACAAAAGATCATTGTGTGATGCACAACTGTAGATTAAATTAAATTTCTCTTGACTGGAACATGGAGAGGGAAGATGTGTAAATACAGAACTTTGAGAAATACTAAGCATTAGGGAGCTGACAGAAGAGTTGTCAAGGACTGAATCTTGCTGAAAATCAACAAGAGAAACCAGTGTGTAGCTAGAGGAAGTTTGACTGTTTTGTCATGGAGCCAAAGGACAAAAAAGGGAAGTGGTGATTAGTTAAATGTTTGTAGACAAGATTTCAAATTATCTGTTGTGTTTATGGCTGTAGACTTAATTATGTGTTCAGGCTTTGGAGTAAAGCATATTTAATGTCTCCATTCTCACTATCTCTGTAACTTTAAAAGCAAGTTATTTAACTTCTCTAAGTCTCAGTTTGCCACTTCCTATAAAATAAGTAGTACTTGCCACTTCAAGTTGTATGAACATCAAATGAAAGAAAGCATCCAGAGTCAGCACAGAGGCTGACTCATAGTAAACGCTGAATAAATGGAAGCTATGAATGTGAAAAGTAGTTTCAAGAGTTCAGATTATAGTGGGTTGAGAAAGGAAAGTGAAGTGACTTTTTTGAGAACTATAGATAAGAAGGAGGAAGAATGAGATCTTGTGACATCTAATAGTAGATAGGGCCTTAAGGGAGATTTTTATTTTAGTAGGGAAACCAGAATAAGGAAAAATGACTCTAAAGAGGGAGGAAGTAAATAATGAAAGTGGTGATGGGGAAAGGAGTATTACTAGTTGGTTCCTCAGTTTTATTCCAGGATATCTTTTGCATTTCCTCTGCTGATTTCCTAGTTCCAAAGTAAGCTGTATCTTTTAGTCTTACTTACTTTCTTTCCACATTGAGAACAGTGCAGGTGAGGTACCAAGTAAAAATTATCATTATCAGCCAGGCATGGTGGCATATACTTGTAATCGCAGCACATGGGAGACTGAGGTAGGACGAGTGTGTGTTCTTGGGCTACGTAGTAAATTCCAGGCTAGCCTGGGCTACAGACAGTGTCTTAAAAAAAAAAAAAAAGTGTTGAACATGCCCAATACAAGAATATATATTAAAACAAAAAAAAACTGTTCCACAACATTTTCTGTCATCACATCTAGTTATCTGGTTTACCAAATCAATAGCCAAATTCTCTTTGTTCTTCTACAATAAAATACTGCGTCTTTCTTTACTCTTCATCTACAATGCTGTGGCCCTAGATTATACTTCTGCTGTTGTGTTTTGTTTATTTCGACACAGGATCTCACTGTATTGACCAGGCTGACCTTGAATTTGTGATCTTTCTGCCTCAGCCTTTTGGGTACCTGGAACCTAAGTACCTGGAATTGCAGGCTTGTGCTACCACACCCGACTAGATTACAGTCTTCATCTCTCATCTGAATTGAGATTTGTCTTATTTCTTGTTTCTCTGCCTTGTACTTCACTTCCTTCTAATCGCATTGTCCCTCTGTTTAAAATTTTTATACCTTAATTCTATCCTGTTCTTCTTTATTCATTCAAAAATATCTTTGCCTATTCATTAAACCTTTGCTGCCAGAAGGGGATTTCTTTTAAATGACTACCCTATGGAGCTTAAGAACTGATATGAAAATAAGTTAACTTTTTGCGTGTCATACAAGGTCTTCTGTGATGATCTTGCAATATAGTTTGCTACTCTTTAGCTTCCTCCTTTCACAGTATTATGTTCCTGTCTTTTTTAAGTTTATTTTTTATTTTATTAGTGTATGTTTGCTGTTCATGCAGTTTATGGTTACATGTACATACCACAGCTTGTTTCTCTTTTTTTCTTCCTCCCTCTCTGTTCCCTCCCTCCTCTTCTAATTCCCCATCCCATTTTTCATTCTTATTGATAGTATTAATTTTAGCTCATGATATGGCATACAATGTTTACATTAATTGAGGTTATTAGGTTCCTGTACATGGCATATCTTTATTCTGGTTATTTTCCCTTCCCCTCCTCCTTACCCCTCACACTTTTTCCCTTGGACCCCTTCACTATTGCAAGGGATCCATTCCCTTGTCCTCTTCTATCCAACCTTTATTATTCTCTTTGCTTGTACTTTGCCTCACTCACATGAGAGATACTATATGATACTTGGGGGTGGGGGGCAGTGCTGGGGATCAAACTCAGAGCTTTGCACTTGCTGGGTAAGCGCTGTACCACTTGAGCTAAATCCTGAACCCCCTATCATATAATATTTAAGCTTGTATGTCTGGTTGATTTCACTTAATGTTGTATTTTTTATCTGTGTCCATTTTCCTACAAATGTCTCAAATCTGTCATTCTTTATAGCAGAGTAGTATTCCATTATACATAGATACCAAGTTTTTTCTAAATAAAAGAAGATAATTTATTTAAAGATGGGAATGGAGGAAAAGAGAGATGACAGACAGCTACTCAGAACAAGTAGGGAGGATTTGGAAGTGAATTGCTCCATAAGTAGCACGTTTTTATGCAGTCATCTGTTGATGGATAGGCTGTTTCCAGGATTTAGCTGTTACAGGTTGTGCTATTGTAAACATTGGTATGTGTATATCACTATAGTATGATGTGTTAACCTCTTTGGGGAACATAGCAAGGGGATCACTGAGTCATATGGAATTTCTAATTTCATTTCTTTGCGAAATCTCCTTACTGATTTCCATAATGTTTGTACTAGTTGACATTCCCACCAACAACAAAGAAAGATTCCTTTTTCACCACAACTTTCCCAGCATTTGTTATTATTTGGTTTCTTAATGATTGCTATTCTTTCTGGAGTAAGATGGAATCTTAGTGTTGTTTTACTTTGCATTTCTCTAATGGCCAGAGATGTTGAGCATTTTTCTTGTATTTGTTGACCACTTGCATTTCTTCCTCTGTGACGTGTCTGTTCATTTCTCTTGCCCATTTCTTGACTGGATCTTTAATTTTAGGTGGTTTAATTTTTTGACTTCTTTGTATATTCTAGGTAGTAGTCCTCTGTCTGAGGAGTAGCTGGCAAAAATTTCTTGCCCATCCTGTAGGTTGTCCCTTCACTCTGATTGATTCTTTTGCTGTGTTGGAACTTTTTAGTCTGATATAATCCCATTCGTTGATTCTTATTGCTTTTTTTTTTTTTTAAATTGAGGTTCTGTTTAGAAAACCCTTTCCTACGGTTATGGTTTGTGCCTAGATATCCCCCCAAAGTCTCATGTGGTCATAGATGGGGCTTTTGCAGAGGTGGCTGAATCTAGCATGTGTGATGGTAGGATTAAGGGCGTGTGATTACTAAATCAATCTACTGATTGGTTTGGCAGTGCTCTTATCCTGGCAGCCTGGACAAGATATAAGCAGCAGCTTTCCACTTACTTAACCTTGCTGCCTTCTGCCTGTCTGCCATGCCACCCTGCCTTGGATCCAGCTGATTGTGGACTGCACCCTCTACAGACTGTGAGCCAAATCTTTCCTCCTCTAACTTTGGGCATTGGGTGTATTGTCTCAGCAATGATAGAAAAGTAACTAAGACACCTACACCTTTGTCTTCAAGTGTTTTACCTATTTTATTTTCCAGTAAGTTTAATATTTCTGTTTTAATGTTTGTATCTTTGATCTATTTTTGTTTTAATTTAATATATGGTGAGAGATCGGGGTGCAGTTCCAATCTTCTGCACATAGATAACCAGTTTTCCTAGTACCAGTTGTTGAATAGGGTATTTTTCCTACAACATATGCTTTTGGTCCCTTTGTTGATGATCAAATAGCTGAATATGTCTAAGGAAGTTTCTCTATCTTTAGTTCTGTTCTGTTGAGCCACATATCTGTTTTTGTTCCAGTTCTATGCTGTTTTTATCACTATTGCTTTGTAATATAGCTTGAAGGTCAGGTATTGCTATGCCTCCTGTTTTGCTCATGTTGCCCAAAATTGCTTTTGCTATTCTCAGTCTCTTCTGGCTCCATATGAATTTTAGAATTGTTTTCTACTAGATGTATAAAGTATGCTGTTGGTATTTTCATTGAGACTGCATTGGATCTGTATAATAGTTTTGGGAGTATGGCCCATCATGTTATTAGCACTTCATACCTGTATTTTCCTTACTCTCCTGGAATGTACCCTCCATTTTCTTTCACTACCTGTTAACTCCACTTCATCATTCCGTTGCTAGCTCAAATTTTACCTTTTCTGTAATACCGCCTTTAATCTTCAGTAAACATAAGCACTTCTTTTTCTAATGTTCCCATTGCATCCTGTGCTAACATCCACATTAGCATTTGAGCTCTGATCATGGTCTAATTCTGATACTTTATGGTTCAAAGCTTGTCATTTTATCTTTAATTCTTAGAATCTAAGTGTTATGGTTTGTGTCTAGATGTCCTCCCAAAGGTTCATGTGGTTATAGGTTGGGCTTTTCAGAGGTGGCTGTATCTAGAGTGTGTGATGCTGGGATTGAGTATATATGATGCCAGGATAAAGGATGTGTGATTACTAAATTAGTCCACTGATTGATTTGGCACAGTTGTGGATAGGATTAAGAGTGTCCTCTCTAGGTATGAGGACTACCTGCTCAAAGGCAAGTAGGCTGGGTAGAATATAAGGGACAGAAAGAGGGCTAGTATGGTTACTTATTGCTTATCACTTGCTGCTTTGCTGCTTTGCTGCTTTCTGCCTGCTGCGAACTGCTTCTCTGTGATGCCATTCTGCTTGGGAGCTATCTATCTGTGAACTGAAAACTCTGTGAACTGTGAGCTAAGTAAACCTTTCTCCCTTTAACTTTAGATGTCTGGTATTTTGTCTCAGGAAGGAGAAAAGGTAACTAAGACTGAATTTGGTACCAAGAGTGGGGTTTGAACCCATGCATGTACTAGCCAGTTGGATTCTTTATTGTTGCTGATACACTAGGAAAGTGCTAGACATACAGTAATTAGAAATAGTTTTCATTAGTTGAGAAATTACTATAGGTCAAGTCTGCTGAGGGCTACCTTGGTACCTCTTATTAGTCAGCAACAACAACAACAAAACAAAACCAAGATTAAACAACTTATAGGTAGGAAAGCATTATTTTTGCTAATAGTTTTAGAGGTTTCATTTCAGTTAGAGATAGTTACTGTTCCATTTCTTTGGCATGTGTCAGGGGAGAATATTATGTATGGCTAGGGACATGTAGAGGAGGCTGCTTACCTTTTGGCATCTAGGAAGCAAAGAGAGGGGAAGAAAGGCACCAATGTCTCAATATCCCCTTTAAAGGCATACAGCTAATGACCTAACTTCCTTCTGCTAGACCTCATTTCCTAAAATTTCTGCCACCTCCCAACAGCACGGCTGAGTACCAAGCCTTCAACACATGAGCCATTAGGGGACATTTAAGATCCAAACTGTAACATATACATCATCCCACTGAATTCTCAACAGCAAGGGAGGTAGCTGCTGTAATATCCTTATTTTCCGAACAGAAAAACTGAGGTCAAAAAGATCTAGTAATTTGTCTCACAGATAAGTGAATGATGGATTCAGGGTTTAAATCTTTGGCCTTGTGATTTCAAAATACGTGCTTTTAACTTCTGTATTTTCTCACCCTAGTAAATATTGGTAAAAGAATTCTGATATCTACACCATACCTGAAAGTATTTGGGGGGCGTTTTCAGTTTTTAAAATATAGACACCTCAAACAGAATTTTGCTGATTAGTAATTAGCATGGTTTATGGTTAATATGGTGCTCTAAGAATAGTGGTATTGTTGGCAAATAAGGAAATGTTGGAGTGCTTATATCCCTCATCAAGAAAAAAACATACTTTTAGTTTAGATATTTGACATGTACTTGTATAATCTATACAAACATATATATAAAGGCATACAGTCATAAACATACTTAAGATTCAGAGCAATATAGAAACATTTCTTACTCTTAAGTAAGGGAGAAATTACTGTAGGGCAGAAAGAAATAGAACTTTTCGTTTTTTAAACCAGGATCTTGCCAAGTTTCTCAGGCTGGGCTCAAACATTTGATACTCCTGCCTCAGCTTCCCACAGTGCTGGGATTACAGGTGTGGCACCACCATGCCTGGTACAACTAAAAACATTTAGGAAGTATGGATATTCAAGTAGAATAAGTAGAATTTTAATTGTTAAGAGGTAAAATGAAAAAATAGCCTTCATTCCAAGACTATTAGCAATAAAATTTTTTTACTAGTGCTTTAGTTACATCACTTGAATTTTGTCCCATGTAAAGTGTATCTTTAGCCTGAAAAACAAGTGATGCGAATTGACTTTTTTTTAGTCCTCATGATTGAGCCCAGGGGCCTCCTTTTTTCTTAGTTTTTTATTTTGAGACAGGCTCTTGCCAAATTCCCCAGGCTGGGTTTAAACTTTTAATCCTCCTGCCTCAGCTTCCTCCAGTGCCAGGATTACAGGAGCGTGCTAGTGCATCTAGATTTGGCTGCTTTTCTGTGGTTAGAAATACATTAAAGAGTAGTACTGATTTGTGTTCAGTTTGTTAAAAATAAAAGTTAATGTTTTGAAACTATCGTAGATTTTTGGGTAATTGCTGTCTTTGTGGTTGAACATGTAATATAAAATCATAGAATATTTGTAATGTCAATCTTAATTTGACCAAAAATGGAAAAAAAGTAGAGTTCTTACTATTTACTCTTTTGCTCTTAAAACAGCAAACTCATTATAACACTGGGTAAGAAACAAAAAAGAAAGAGTGATTCTTCAGATGAAGTATCTGATGCAGAGCAGATGCCACAACATGCATTCAAAGATCAGCATTCTCAAGTGAGTATTACTTTTTTCCCTGAGAAATAAAATACTGTTAGAATTATTTAGGTAGCATAATATTCCTTATGAATATTTACATTATAGCTTAGTAATAATACATTTTATTGTATGCTAGAATTTATAGGACAGCATTATTACATCATGTATGCTCCTAGTAGTATGACTGCAGAATATTAGATGTGGGAGGAAACTTACGTATCCTCTCCAGACCCCTCATTTTTCAGATAATGAAACTGAAACTGTGAGAGGTTCAATAATAATACAAAGTCCTTGATGACTTTTAAGATAGAGAAATAGCTGGTGATATTCTCTACTTACAGAGTGCTTTTGAATTTACTTAATGATAGAAATAGTAATTTTTAAAATATACAAATGACAGAGCAGATGGACTGAATCATCCTAGAGACAGTTTCTTTGGTCTGCTTCTATTGAAGAAAAGCTAACTGATGATATTAAAAATCCCCTGACATAGACATAAATATTGTGCATTTTCCCTTTTAAAAATAGCTGGATATTCTAAATAATCCTGTGAAGGTAAAAATATAAATATTTAGTGAAGGTCATAATAATTCAGGCCACCCTCTGCTTTCTAATATTTAAAATACTACTGTAGGCCGTAGGGGTGGTGGCAGTTGTTGAATTATGGGGCCAGAAAGCCCCTGAATGGCCTTTCTTCTTCCTTATGCAGCTTCTTATCCAATGGGAGAGTAGTGGCTCAAGGCTCCTGGGCTGCTGCAAGAGTTGAGGTAAGGGCAGTGATTGAAGCTCCTAATATTATATGGCCTGGCTTTTTCTTCGTATGTTATCTTTAACTTAGGCAAACTTATATTTAACTTATTCAATATGAGAGAATTTAGTTTAATTTTTATTTGAATAATGCTGGCCATTTTTTATTCTGTGATTACCAAACAATGAAATGATAGTATAGGTCAACATGTACATTTCTTCCATGCTTTTCACTGTAGTATTAGGTTGTTTTGAGAAGTGTGTTGCGTCAACACTAAAAAAAAGGGAGGGGGGAATATTTTCTAAGAAAATTACAAGAGTGTACTATTAATATTTGATTGTGTCACTGTATAAATGATAGAAAGGTCCAGGTAACTTCCACTACAACAATTCAAGATTTGAATGCTTGAAAGCAAATTAATCTTTGGAATCAGGAGGAAATGTACAACTTTGAATATGGTACTTAATTTTTTACCTTTAGTCTTAATAAAGAACACTTAGGATTATATTTAGACACCTAAATTTTTTTAATGTCCCTGCAGCAGGTATAGGGTCAGTATAAGAAACAAGTGATATTAGTCATTTAAAAGTATAATTTTAAAAGTATAATTTTGACTTCTTTATCCAAAGTGCAGTGAGCTAATCTGTTGAGGCTCTTAAGATACAAGAAGAAAGCTAGAAATAAGAATAGAAGAAGATGGAACTTGTCACTATGTGGTTTGAAAAATGTGGAGCAAGAAAGCAAAAAAAAAAAAAATAGCCAATATGCGGACACATGCGATTACTTATTTATATCTTTAAACTCGTAGACATACTATATGACAGAGGAAGATAATTGGTGAGAGTGACATCTTATTTGGCTTTTCCTAATATTTTACTGTATACTCCAGTGGAATATAATGTATGATAAAATCAAGTACTATTTCCTAATACATGGAATTTTAATAAAGTTTTCATAGGGTGAGAGAATAGTTTACATTAAGTGTTGCTCATTGTTTTTGTCTGTTTTTTAGTACTGGGGATTGAACCCAGGGCTGTATGAGTACTCTACCACTAAGATATACCCCTCTCTTTGTAAATTTGATTTTGAGACAGGGTCTCCTTAAATTGCCTGTGCTGGCCTTGAATTTATAATTGTCCTTCCTCAGTTTACCAAGTGGCTAGGATTACAAGTTTGAGCCCCCATGCCCAGCCAGTTGTTCTCATTTTGTTTTTTGAAGAATTACCTGAGTGTGTACTTTTGTGATCTTAACACACTTTTTCAGACCACTCATTTTACTACTTACTAAAGACTGAGTGAGGTATTTCAAAGTACTAATAGATGCCTAAGTGAGCAGAAACTATAATATAGGTGAAAACATCTAAAATCTTCTGAAAATTTACTGATTTATTCTTAGTCTCAGACTTCTTTATTTAGAAGTTATGCATAATGGGGTAATACATGTTATAAATGTCTCTATTTATTAAACTGTTCTTGAACATTGAAATCTGTAGATGCTTATAGAATTCTGAACATTCTTTTAGCCAAGAAACCCCTCCCCCAACAGTAAATCTTTCATGTCCTTTTGAAAATAGTATGTAGGAAAATTGCATTTCTTATAGGCCTTTTATAATTACAAAAATTAAAAAATGCTTTGACATTGAAAATATCAATTTCTTCATGGCCGACAGATGATAACCAAACCAAAGCCAAACCAAACAAAATTGGGTCTGGAGTATAGCTCAGTGGTAGAGAGCTTACCTATTTGATCCCTAGCACTCACCAGTGCCCTCCTCCCCCCAAAAGGACTGTAACTAGATGGTAATCCATCCTAAAAGATGCATGAATTTGTCCACTACATGCAGCTGATCTTACTGCCTTTTTGTCTCAGTATTGCACTACTCATAAGAGAAAGGCACAGAGGCCTCATGTTACAAAGGCCATTTCTGTAACCTTATTAGATACAAATAACAGTTTGCCCCACAGTGCTACACTGACTCAGCCATTTTGGTCATGGCTATGGAAGTAATGAAGGGCCTACCAAATAGAAGACATTGGTGAAAATGAAAAGAACAGAGTTACTTTGCTAGATCCATTTCTGAGGAGTGTCAAGTGAGACAGTGAATATACAGAAGAAAATGGAAGAGACAAAGGAAGAAAAGATAGGTTTACTAAACTAAACAATAGAACAGTTGGCTGGGATCCCTTACCCAGCAAGATTTCGGAGAAATACAGAAAAGTCCTTCAGGAATTTCAGAGCAGCCTGACCTTTTGATATTATAGTGGGAATATCAAATGCCATGTATATAAGTTGTTTTTGTTTTTGCCTATACTGGGGATTGACCCTGTAACCTTTTTATTTTAAATTGTCCTTGAAATAAGAGACTTTTGAAACAAATGTTAGATATTTAGGGAGGTAAGTAAAACCCATCTATTTTTGGTTCCTGATTTAAAATTACTTAGGTTATTTTAAAATAATGTTGCTACGTGTAATACTTGTTAAAATACTTCTGTTTTATGATAGTATTTTTTTTTTATTTTTAGGAAAGCTATTAGAATTAGAAACACTGTTTCTTCCTTCATTTAAATTTGATTATTTGGTAGGTTTAAAAATTATTTTATTGTATTTCTTTTAAAACATTGTATCCTACTTTAAACAGTTTCACATGTTTTGGCAAAAATTATTTATTTTTTTCTACATTTAACCCCAAATTGATTATTTAACTAATATTTATCTGATACACTTTTTAGGTTTGGGGACAATACGTGAAAGTATTTGCAGTTTAAATATGTATTGTCCAAAATGTGAAATACCTAAATAAAACAAATAACAGCTTCAGTCTTCGTAACTAGTATTTAAAAAGAAATACAGCAGTAAAGGTATTGCTAATGAAATATATTTTGCCCAAGCTATGAAATAGTTTTGAAAACAGAGAGAAATCCTTTTATTCTTAAAATTTGTAAAGAAAAATGATAAAGGTATTATTAGTCTTTGATACATGAAAATGTAGGAAAGTAAAACTTCAGGAAGATTGCAAACCGGTGACAATGGGCTAATGATAATCTTCCTTTAATTAAGCAGAAAAATGAGATGAGTGTTTATTATGATTTTGAAAATTTTAGTGTAAAAAACTGCCAACTTTTGAAGTAATATTTTAAAAATATGTAGTATAAAGATTTTAAATTATTTTTAAGATATATAAATCTGATCCTTGTGGTTCATTACAGAAAAGAAGATCAAATCGACAAATTAAAAGAAAAAAATATGCAGAAGATGGAGAAGGGAAACAATCTGAAGAGGAGGTTAAAGGCTCAATGAAAATAAAAAAGAATTCAGCTCCTTTACCTGGTGAACAGCCTTTACAATTATTTGTGGTAAGATATATTCAGGATTATGACTACAGTAGTGTGTGTGTGTGTGTGTGTGTGTGTGTGTGTGTGTGTGTGTGTGAGTGATTGTGTGTGTGTTGAGACAAGGTTTCACTGCATAGCCCAGGCAGTAGTCTTCCTGCCTCAGCCTCCTAGTGCTGGGATTATAGGCATTTGCCACCATGCCCAGCCCTAACTAAAATATAAACCAACATAAATTATTTAAAATACCAGGAATTCATATCTCTCTTTGTTTTCCTTGATTTCCTTGTCCAATGTGGCATCACATTTCTACCTCCTAGAAATACCCATGTAATTCCTGAAACTCTTCCAAACTCTGTGTTTGGCAGAATGATTTGAAATTGTATTTGAATAATTTGAAAGTGGAAGTTCTAATCACATTACTTTTCTACTGAAAACTCCTCTAAATTACAAATAATAGTGAGTAAAGAAGATATTTTGAATTTTCTCCTTTCATCTCCTGCCCCTTCTCTGTAATTGCTCAGTCTTCTGCCATACCAACATAGTTACTGTATGCCACTCTTACCTGCATTGTGAGCAAACACTCAGCCATGAGCTGAGTGAGTTGAAACTTTGGCAAGGTCTTATCCTGTCCGTGCCTGAGTTTCCTTATTCGTACAGTGGAGGTGATAATAGATTCGTTAATATCTGCATAGTTAATATGTACAAATTAC
The DNA here is from genome assembly GCA_004026905.1 of Hystrix cristata. Classification (NCBI taxonomy): domain Eukaryota; kingdom Metazoa; phylum Chordata; class Mammalia; order Rodentia; family Hystricidae; genus Hystrix; species Hystrix cristata. Next base: position 44,042 of record PVJO010011028.1, read on the forward strand.
TTGATGTAACACCTAGTACATTAAAAAGTACAATACGTTTAGTATGATCATGATGCAAATGGTGACAGAGACAATTACAACAAGATCTGTTTTTTCTGTGGTTTATATTCCTAGGCTTTAATATGGTGCCCAGCACATGTACAAAAAAAATGTTTTTTGGGTTTTAGTGTATTCATAAACATACAAACTAAGCAACTAAAATATTTTTCAGAATGTATTATATCGTGTATTTCTTTCCCTTTCTCCAATAGGAGAATCCGAGTGAAGAAGATGCTGCAATTGTAGACAAAATACTGTCTTCTAGAATTGTAAAAAAGGAAGTAAGTAATGGTACATTATATCTTACACTACGCTCCATGTCCTAAGAGTTATATGATTGTTAATTTTATTTTTGTAGATATCGCCTGGAGTGATGATTGATACAGAAGAATTTTTTGTAAAATACAAGAATTAGTAAGTGTTTGAGTTCCAAAGAACTATAAAGACATTTAATTTAGAAATATATTGTTATAATTATCATTTTTCTTTATCTGTATTTTAATGATAAGTTTTGTTATTTGTAATTGCATGAGCTTAAAAATATTGCAGAAACCCTGAAAAACTTCCATGTTAAGATAAAATTTTTTTTAAAAAATTAGTTGTTAAATTCAAAATGTAGGAATATCTAAAATATCATATGCTTTTATGAATTACACACATTACTCATTATAAATGTATGTTGGACTTTTCAGGTTTTATTATAAGAAATTTCTGATCTTAAGTTGTTGCACCAAATTCAGCCCAATATGGTGGCACCTGCCTCTGGCCCAGCCTGGGCAACACACTGACTTAGTGAGATCCAATCTTGAAATAAAAAAATTAAGAAATGGCCAGGGAGGTAATTCAGTCCAAAGTCCTTGGGTTTAATCCTCAGTGCCACCAAAAAAAAAAAAAAAAAAAAAAGTGAATTAATTCATAGGAGTCACTAATTGTGAGAAAAACATTGTTTTTTGTCATTTTCCAACTTTTCTTGATATTTCAGTGAAAGCTTTTAAATAGAATTATGTTGGTTTCAAAACAGGTTATCTTTCTGGTCATGACAGAACCCTTATTATGAAGAGTAAAAGATACGTTACATCTTGCTCGTATACTTGGTCACTTTACCCTTCTATTATTAGCCAGCGAGTTGTCAACTCTTAGGCTACAATCTCTTTAGGATATAGGGATCACAGTGACTTTATTTTAGAAATTTTATGATGTCTACTGAAGTGATGAACTACCTATTTGTAATATTGAAAGTACTATTTTGTGTTAGGTATTATAATTAGATGTTAAATATGACTGTTTCATTCTAATGTATTACTTTTATGAAAATTTTAGCTCCTATCTTCATTGTGAATGGGCCACAGAGCAGCAGCTTTTGAAAGATAAAAGGATCCAGCAGAAAATCAAACGATTCAAATTGAGACAAGCACAAAGAGCACATTTTTTTGCAGATGTAAGAAAAAATGAGACAATTATGTGTTGAACTCTGTAAATATGTAGTATTATTTATCAAAAATTTAAGTGTATTACTTTGTCTTAGGCTTCCAATGTTAGTATTTTGCTATAAAATGCTATTTATATATTTTTCTCTTTCCAAAGTTGAAAAGAGGAAACTAGCTTGGAAACTAGCTGAAACAATGATCCTGATAATTCAGAATGGTAGATACACTTGTATTGTTAATACATGTAAACTAACATGTATTTCAGTACTTGGAGTTGAATGTATGTTAACATCACAAAGAATTTATCAACAGGGTTATTCAGGTGAAGGAAGTGATACTGTGCCAAACAAATTTTCCATCAAATCTATTGCATACTTTGCACACCAGTGTGTGTCAATAAATTTGCACACTTGTGCATGTCAATAAATCATTTAAAATATTTATTTACCATTCTGTGTCCAACTCAATTTGATCTGATGTCCTTTCATGCTCTAATTTTTTAAAATTGGGTATGTTTTTAGAACGGTTTTAAGTTCATCTAAATTTTTGTAACCTGAAAAACTTTGATTCTTTATTTTGAACAAAAGAATTACAAAAATAGTACAAATTCCCACATAAATTTTACATTGATTTTCCAAATGTTAACATTTTACTGTATTTGCTTTTTCTTTTCTTTTTTCTTTCTCTTTTCTTTTCTTTCTTTCTTTTTTTTTTCCTTCAGTACTAAGGATTGAACCCAGGCTGGCCTTGCACATACTAAATAAGTGTGCTATCAGTGAGCTACATCCCCAGCACTTCTTAAATTTTTTTTTTTTTTGACACAGGGTCTGGCTAAATTGTCCAGGCTTGCTTCAAACTTGGGATTCTCCCACTTCAGCCTCCTGAGTAGCTAGGATTAAAGGTGTGTGCCACCACGCCTGGCTCATATTTGCTTTATCATATGTATTCATTCTGTATGTCTTTAATTCCCCTTCCCATCTATATCCAGCACACATTTTTTTCTGAACCATTTGAATGTACATTGCAAATGCTTCAGTACTTATTTTCTAAAACCAAATACATTTTCTTACATCAAAATAGAATTAACATTGATTTTTGTGCTATTATCTCATTTGCAGACCTCATTGATATTTCACTAATTGTTTCAGTAGAATTTTTATAGCAAAAAGTGTGTGTGTGTGTGTGTGTTTGTATTTCTCCTTCCCAGAATTCATTCTAGCATCAAGTGTTGAGTTAGTTATTTTGTCTTTTTTAATCAGTGTTCGTTTTTCATTTTCTGGACATTGTTTAAGAAAGAGTACAGGTCATTCATTTTTTAGACTGTCCCTCCCTTTGAGGTTGTATGGTATTTCCTCATGCTATCCATTTTTAAAAAAAAGAATAGCACCAAAATGACTCTTTATCCTTGTCAGTTAATCTTATTAGGTAGTACATCGTATCTGCTTCCCCACAGTTTCATATCTAAACAGTAGGTAATTAAATGGATCACTGGATTAAGATGGTACCTACTGTGAAATTACTGCATTTCCTGTGATTATTAAAACTATCTCAAAAAAATGTGATAATTCTAATGACCTAGTGGTTTATGAATGCTAGGAGGTCCTCCCCATGCTTCAGCAATCTTTTACCTGTTGACTGTTACAAAATTCCTAGTGAGGTGAAAATTTTAGAATTATTTAGGTAAGGGTCGGGATTGTAGCTCAGTGGTAGGCCACTTCCCTAGCAGATGCAAAAGGCCCTGGGTTCTATCCCCAGCCCCACTAATATGAAGAAGTAGTTTATACATTTAGTTTTTCGTGAAGATTAATTTTCTGTCTTGACTCAGGTACAACATAAAAGCTGTATGAATCTTTTATTTTCTTTTAACTGTTAAAATTCCATTTTGTTTTCTCTTGGGTTTTTATTTGATTTTATTTGATAAAGATTATACAAATGGTAATCCAAAAATACAGTGAATGTTTAAATTTTTAAAAAAATTATTACGGTAAAACACACATTGCCATTAATCCCTCTCAAAATACTTGTCACTTTCTGAAGCAGTTCTGGAAGTCGTCTTTCATGAGTGTCTCTATGTGTTGTGATCAAAAATATGGTAAATACTGCTGCTGCGCGCCAAGAGAAAGGCAGGCTTATCAGAATATTACTGTTTGTCTTCATTCGTTGGATTTGGCACTATGCAATTTCTAGAATACTTTATTTGATTAGTTTTATTGCTTCCAATAGTCATAATTTCCTAAATATCTTTAGGAATTAAACTGGAAGAATTCCATTTATTGGAAATGTAATTGGAATCAAACTGATGTGTTGGTTCTGTAGTAAAACACTGGTAAATACATCTTTATTTCTGTCTTACCAGTTTTTTTGTCAGATATCAATTAAGTTACTTTTTAATTTTAGATGGAAGAAGAACCATTTAACCCAGACTATGTGGAAGTAGACAGAGTATTAGAAGTCTCTTTTTGTGAAGATAAGGACACTGGGGAGGTAAATATTTCATAAAAATACTTTGTAATTAAGAAAAACCGAAAAATTCCAAATATTAAATTTTTAAAAATTATAGTCTAAAAACACTGAAAAATGCTTAATTTGATTTTTTTGATGTAGGTTACTATATTTAAACTATTTGTGATGATTCTGTATTTAAAATACTTTTTAATATTCTCTTTCAAAATGATAAAAGGAAATTTTTTTGCAGCCTGTTATTTACTACTTAGTAAAGTGGTGCTCATTGCCATATGAAGATAGTACATGGGAACTAAAAGAAGATGTAGATCTTGCAAAGATAGAAGAATTTGAGCAACTGCAATCTTCAAGGCCTGACACAAGACATTTGGTAAGAACCAATCATAAACAGCTTTGTAAAATCTTTACACTTCGTTTTTTAATAGGATTAATGTGAATTATAGTTATCGTTTGGTTGTTCGGTTGGGGGGGGTGTGATGCTGGGAATTAAACCCAGGCCTTCAAGCATACTGATGACACATTCTGCCACTGAGCTACATTCATAGCCCTAACTTTGAATTTTTAATTTAGTCTTTGGTACCTGATTAATGCTGTATTCTCTTTAACTGCTACATTAAGGCACATGTGTATTAATTTAGCTGCTCTATTAGGAGAAATTCCCATTTTTTGCTGTTGTAAACAGTGGTGCATTGAACATTAAGCCCTTGTAACAGTTTTTATAAGACAAATTAGAAGTGTAATTGCTTAGTCAGAATGCATTATATATTTTCTTGATATTTATTGATGAGTATTTCCTTCCACATTTCCTGTAGAAAAGTAATTTGCCTCATTTCCAAATCTAAATTTTTTCTTCTGTCTCTTTCAAATGATTTATATAAATCTCAGAAACATCAGTTCCAGCTTTGTTGTTGTGTTGTCAATTCTTGACTCAAAGAAAGAACATACCTGTATTTTCTATAAATCAGTTATTTCTCCAAAAATTATGTAAAATTTATCTACTTCCATAGTAGCATTTTTTTTCCCTCTTTAGGGCTGGGCATTGAATCCTGGATCTTACAAATGCTAGGCAAGTGTTTTACCACTGAGCTGTATCCTCAGCCCCACAGTAGCTTTATTCTTTAGAAGAACCCTGTATGTAGAATATTATTAGAGATCCATATAAATTAGAAACACTAATATTTTATTGACTATATCCTTATCCTTCCCCAGTCCTCTTGCATACATTACTAATTTTTATAGTCCACTAGTTCCAAGACAGGGCAGCCTGGTAAAGAAATACAGTTCATGATAAGGCAGGCAGGAAGCAGCATCCTTCCTTCTTCTTTCCCTTTTTATTCCATCCAGGCCAAAAGCTCACTGTTTGGTGCCACCCACACCTAAGGTGGCTTTATTCTCTTCAGTAAATCTGTCATTCACACCCCAGAACTGTGCCAATCCAATCAGTGGACTAATGCAGTTATCTCACATCCATGATCTAGCCACTGCCCCAAAGCCCCACAGCCCCACCTAGAAGCACATGAAGCTCTAAGGGGGGCATCTAGATATAAGCCATAATAGCCCTAATAGTAACCTAACCTTTGGCCTCATCAACTAAGCCAGTGTTGGCAAACCTTTTAGAGCTTTCAGCGATACAAACAGCCCACTGTGGCATGCATGCCAATGGTTTTGCCACCACTGAACTAAGCTATTTGTTTAGATCAGTGATTGTCTATCTCAGGTGCATATTAGAATGTCTTGGAGCTTTTCAAAAATTTGAAGTTTTAGATATATTGTTTTGTCCCTGCTAAATGGGGCTCAATCAATAGAGGTGATCCCTTTAATAATGTAAAATCAGTGATAGTGCTAGTCATACTTAAATAGTGTAGGTTAGTAATGTTTTTACTAGTTTGTTGTTGTTAAATGAAATAGCATACAGGGGTTGGGGATTTAGCTCAGTGGTGGTGTGCTTCCCTAGCAAGTGCAAGGCTCTGAGTTCAATCCCCAGCACCGCCCCTCAAAAGAAATAGCATACAAATAGTTTATAATTATTTCTAGACATTCTGCAAATGAAATTTTTCCCTGTCCCACACCATGAAATTTTCATTATTGTTTTGCTGAAAAGAAGCATATTCGGAGTATTATTTAATATGCAGATTATTTTAAGCTGTAACTAAAATATTATATGTTAGTTATTTTAACGTGAACTGGTTATCATTTTAAAAATGTTTTCTTGGACTGGAACAATAGCTCAGTAGAACTCTTCTCTACCATGGGCGAGGCCTTAAATTCAATCCCTAGGACCAACCCAAAAAAAAAATAGTTTTTAGTAAACCTTGATGGTATTAGGTAGCAGCAGAGCTTTTGTAGCTAGCTTTTTCTGTATGCTGATAGCATGTTTTGTTTTTCATTTGTAGTCACCAGACATCCTGATTATCCTGCCAATTTTTAGAAATGTAATTTGTTCGTTAGTAAAAATATGTAATTTTAAAGTAGAAAACAATAGTTCTGTGTGCCTGTACCACAGAATTTATTTATCCTGTTGATGTCTAGCCCCTATTACATTTGGGGCTAGGACAGTATTATTTCTCCATCTATCCAGCAACTTCTGGGGAGTTTTAGCTAGAATGAATTCTGTCTAGATTAAATTCATGACAGCTTTTTGTTCCTGTGGAGAAAAATTATATTTGATTAAATATAACTGTATATTAGCAATAATGTTATTCTTATATGCTTCTGGATTTCTTCTGAAAGAAATGCATTGTGCCATGAATATCAAAGAGGCATCATATAAAAAATGTTATCCACAAATTGGCCTTCCCTGTTCCCCTAGTAAGCGAATGACTCCCCCAGATCAGATCCTTTTCTACTAAGGGTTGCAAAGCCAGAAAGTAAAACAGAAGTTGATCACTAATAACGCAAGTTTATTCACTGGCCAGATAATGTAGAAACTGGAGCCTGATTTCCCATATCAACTTCTCAGTGCTTTCAGGTTGGGAAGCCATAGATACAGAAATTTTTTTTTTTTTTTTTTTGATACAGAATTTTTAAAAATGAGGGATGGCCGGGCATGGTGGTGCACAGCACCCAGGAGACTGAGGCAGGATGATCACTGTGAATTTGAGGCCAGCCTGAACTACATAGTGAGACCCTGTTTTAAAAAAAAAAAAAAAAAAATGAGGAAGCTAGGTAGGCTAATAAAGGGGGAGGTAGATTCATGTATTTTCTGGAAATGGGCGGAAGAGGTCTGGGAATTCAGGCACCACCTTCTTTTGTTCTTTTCATGATTCATTCTGGTTAAAGTCATGGTACTGAGGGAGGTGTCATTTAGTATATAAATAGAATTATAATAAGGTTAGAACAATTAAAAGACCTTCTTGGATCTAGCTGGTTTGAACTGGTCTGCTTATCAACAACTCTGGGCCCTTAAACTTATGACTCAGCAAACATAGCAGTTGCCAAGAGTTCGATCAAGCTGCTTAATTGTTTTCCTGGTTAAAATGTATGGAAGATTTTTAAAATACACAAGGTAATCTAATAAGGATCATTCTTCCTTTTTAAAGTAGCTTTTTGAGGTTGAAGTGACATACAATTAGTCACACATATTTATATTGTACAGATTGATGAGTCTGACATATGGAACCATCATCATAATTATGATAGTGAACTATCACTCCCCAAATTCTTTTCACACGCCTTGTAATCCTTTCCTCCCAAATCCTTCTTTTCATACCACTTACCATTTCTAGGGAATTACAATCTTTATGTCACTATCCATTATTTTTAACTCCTATTATGTAAATATTTTATGCTCTTTTTCTTATGGCTTTCATACCCCATAAATAATTTGAGATTATTAATGATATAGGGGAAAAAATGTAACTCCCAATCTGCTAGATGTCAGTTACGCTGAGTTCGTGTTCCCCGAAGTCGAAGAATGAATTCTAAGGAACTAAGGAGGTTAAGAGTAGGAAATTTATTGGGAGACAGAAAGAGAGCTCCTGAGAGACAGGAGGGGACCCAAGTGAGTTGCCAATGAGCTCACTTTTCAGGGGAAGTTTTATAGAGCACAATTGCGAGGCGGGTACAGTGTGTGTCAAAATGATTAACCAATAATATTACAAGTGTAGTTGTTTAGGTAATAGTGATCCAGTGGGGAAGAAAGTCACATAGTAAATCGGCAAGGCGAGAACAAGGACATTCCAGGGTGAGTTGGATCTGGAGATCTTGGTCACCCTCCTGGGTGACCTAGACTTTAACAGATGTAATCTTCAGTTCATTGTTTATTCCTCATCCAGGGGTGTGGCTCTAGTCTTTCCATCCTGATCTTGAGACCTGACCTTCAATGGATGCGCCTCCAGCCATAGTTGTAGCATATTCTCCTCTGTGTATTGACTCCATTGAGGGCCCAGCCCTGTCTGACTGCCTATAATATTTCTGCCTTACTTCACTGTCTATAATGCTATCATTTCATGTACTAATAGATCATAACTTTTTATTACTGGGCAGTACTGTTTTAATACAATATTCTACAATTTGTTTATTCACTCACCTATTGATGAATATTATTGTTGGCTATTAGAAAAAATTTCGTGTGAACCTTAGTTCACATGTGACTGTGCACAGACTTGTGCTTTCATTTCTCTAAATACCTATGAGTAGATTGGCTGGGTCATATGGTAGGTATATGTTTCACTTTTTAAGAAACTACCAAATTTTTTTCTAGCTGGTGATAACATAATCACCAGCAGTATTTACAAGTTCTGTTATTTCCCATCCTTGCCAACACTTGTTAGGGTCAGTCTTTTTAATCTTAGAAGTTACGGGAGGTACTTATGGTGTAACATTGTAGCTTTCATTTGCATTTACTTAGTGATTAATGATGTTGAATATCTTTTCATATGCCTATTTGCCACTATTACAACTTCTTTAATGACGTGTTTTTTCAAATATTTTTCCTGATTCTTACTGACTTTTTTTTGTTAGATCTTTAAGACTTCTGTATATATTTTACATCAAAGTCATTTGTTTGATACAGAATTTGCAACTATTTTCTCCAAATCTGTGGCTTTTTTCATTATCTTTTTGGTGGAGTGGTGGGGGTGGGGCTTTGTACTGAACTATATCCCCAGCTTTTTTGTTATTTTTTGTTACAAGGTTTTATAAAGTCACTGAATTTCCCAGGCTGGGCTGGAACTTGCAAGCCTCCTATTTCAGCTTCCCACAGTGCTGGGCTTGCAGGTGTGTGATCTCACCACACCAGCTTCCTGTTCATTATTTTAACATTGTCTTTACATGAGCAAAAGTTCTTAGTTTTGGTATCTACTTTATCTTTTTCTTATGATCATAATTTTCATTTATCTAAGAAATCTTTGCATAAGCCAAGTTAACAAGGTTTTTCTCCTGCTTCTTCCGGAAATTTTGTAATGTTAAGTAATGTTTAGGTCTGTGAGCCTTTTTGAATTAATTTTTTTATAGTTAATGTATGAGTGGAAAATCATTTTTTATTCATGGGTATGCAATTATGGTAGCACCACTTTTTTTTTTTTTTAAGTCTCTTTTTGTACTGAATTGCCTTTCCAACTTTGGCAAAATCAGTTGACTGATGAATGTATTTCTGAGCCATCTATTCTTTTCCACCAGTCTGTTTTTCTATATCTTTATATCCATTCCGATAGTACTTTTTCTGTAGCTTTTACAGTTCTTCACATGAGTCAGTGTAAGTCCCTCAACTTTATTTCTTCCTTTTTTCTCCCAACCTTATTTTGGCTGTTTCTGATATTTCATAGTCTCATATGCTTTTAGAATTGGCTTATGAATTTCTACAAAATCCTGTATGGGATTTTGATTGGATTGTAGGTCTGTTATTCAATTTGGGAAGAATTAATAATCTCTAAATTTATTTAGCTGTGTAATTTCAGCGGTTTTAATATTTGCTGGTTTTGTATATTTGTTAGAATTATTCCTAAAAATTTCGTGTTAGATGCAAATATAAATTGTTTCTGAAAGTGTGCACTAGTACCTCAATTCACAAACTTAATTCTTTCCATGATTCTGGTCACAAAATTCATCCCACGATTCTGCTTGCAACCAGAATCATGGAAAGAATTAAGTTTGTGAACTGAGGTACAACTGTATTCATGATTATTGCAACAATATGGAATATCATTGATTGTTGTAGATTGATCCTGTCTTATGAAGCCTTGTTAAAATCGTCACTTAGTTAAGCTTTTTTATTGATGCCACAGGATCTCCTATATGGGCATATTATATTTTATATGAATAATGATCGTTTTTGTTCTTTCTTTCCAATCTTGATGAGTTTCTTTTCCTCATGTGATTATACTTGTTAGAGTTTCCATTACAACATTGACTAAAAGTGGTCTCAGTGGACATCTTTACTTTATTCCTGGTCTTACAGGAGGAAACACTCCACTTTTTACTTTTTCATAGAGATGCTGTAGCAGGTTAAAGAAATTTTGGTTTCTCCTCAACATTTGATAAGAGTTTTTATTGGGAATGGATGATAAATTTTTTCAAATACATTTTCTACATCTGCTGAGATGATCATGTTTGTGTTTTTTAATTTGTTAATATTAATTTTCAATTTTAACCTACCTTTTATTTTGTAAAACATTATTTAATTATGCTGTATTACCTACTTTATTTTATGTTGGATTCTATTTAATAAAAATTCTGTTAAGATTTTCTGTACCGTTGGATTCTATTTAATAAAAATTCTGTTAAGATTTTCTGTACCTCACTTAGTGAGGGATATTGAACTGGAGGTTTCTTTGGTAATGTCTTTTCCGTCTAATTTATTGTATCAAGGTCTCATAGAATGAACTAGAGAGTGAGCCTTCCTTTTCGATTTTCCTAAAGAGTCTGAGAAATAATTTGATGTTTAAATATTAAATAAAATTTCACCATAACATTGTATGCTGTTAGGTGTTTATGATTTTTTTTTTTTTTTTTTTTTTTTGTGCTGGGGATCGAACTCCTCAGGGCCTTGTGCTTGCAAAGCAAGCACTCTAACCACTGAGCTAAATCCCCAGCCCCAAATGATTATTTTAGACACAATGCTTTTGCAATAAAATGTATAGAAGATTTAAACGTGATATATGCATCATTCATTTTTTACTTTTTTACAAAGGACCGTCCTCCTTCTAATATTTGGAAGAAAATTGATCAATCCAGGGACTACAAAAATGGCAATCAACTCAGGGAGTATCAACTGGAAGGACTCAACTGGCTCTTATTCAATTGGTACAATAGGTATGTGGTATATTTTAACAGAAAAATAAACAAGTGTGTTATTCTTTTCCTTTCAAATGTGCCCAAATATATTAAGTAAAGTAGATATTGATGTTGCTACATTATTATTACATTATTATTATTATTGTCATGAAGTCTTCATGATTTTAACAGAAGTTACCTGAGAAAAATATGTAAATTACAATTCAGGGTATAGACTGCACTTTCTTCCTTTATATGTGTATTGGTCAGAGGTATGTTGATTAACAATTAAACTTGAAATAACTTTCCTAGAGTCCTAAAGTATCTATATTACAGAATGTTTTTCAACTTACCAGTTTATACTACTCTGTCAATATTTGGTTATTGTTATTTTGCTCTGAGGATGTTAGATGTGTCCTTTTGGAGGGGGGTGCTGGGAATTGAACTGAGGGCCTTGTGCTTGGTAGGCAAGTGCCCTACCACAGAGCTAAACCCTCAACCCCCGATGTGTCTATTATTTAATGTATTTGTTTAATGAAGTAAGCTAGCAATTAATAAGAAATAGAATTTTAGAAAGAGAACATGGTAATGAATTATTTTACTATGACTTAATTTCAAATTATTTAAAATGCTTTATGGAGCAAATTTTAGGTTCTTTAATGAGATATAATTTCAGAAGAAGTGAAGATAGGTACCAAAATTAAGAAGCTATAGTAAATGCTTACACAGTAGCAAACGATTTTATTCAAAATCATTTCTCTGTGTTTTTAATTCTCACCCGATTCTTCTGGGTCATTACTCTTAGTAATGGTGTATCGTAACTCAGTGTGAGAGTGACCAGTAACCCATGCAGTGCTCCCTTCCCTGGTTTATTTCTTTTTTTTTTATTATTGTCATTTTTTCCCAAGAGACTCATTCAGGTAAAATGGTGAACTCTTTAGAGTTATATTCCCTCATGAGTAATCTGCTCCATTTCCTAAATTGCCTGCTTTAAACTTGTACCACTTTCTTCAGGTCTTTCATCACAACCCTGGCCTTTCATTCTTTTTTATGACTTGCATCATAGGGAACACAGGGAAGATAGGTTTCAAATTCTTCAAAATTCCTGCCTGTCCTTATATCCGAGTCTACAAGTATATCTCCATCCACGGTCACTCTTGCCTCTAATTTCACATATCAGTAGTTTGAAAAGCCTTCCTCAGGACCAAGATCAACCATGCCACCTCAACTCTTGACACGAAGTCTCTAGTCTTTTCAGAACTTAACTTCCATCAGTTATCCTGATTTTAGATCTTCAGCTTGTTTGCCCTCTCTTTAATCTGTGAACACATTTGGGGTTAACCTGTCTAGAAAAGATGATCAAACTTTTCTTGATTCTGTTTTTCCTTCTAGGTACTTTGACATCTCTGGTAACTTCGTAGGCAGATTTCTAGATAGAGGAGCCTAGATTTGCTCTCTCCATTTCCTCATCTCCAGTTCTCTTTTTAGCCGGTTGTAGTCTGCTTTTTGTTTCTAGTCTCCAAAACCCTTAATTTTCCAGTCCTTTGGATTGTCTTTAGCCCTGACTTACTCTCTGCTTCTTTGGAAAGAAAGTGCCACTTCTTGTTTAAACTGTCCCCCTATCCTAACCTGCAACTGCTTTCACATTGTGACTCTTTGCTAGCCCTCCATTACCTCAGTGACTGTTACTTTAAAAAAATCTGGTTCCTTTTTCTCTCATTGAGATGTTTTTCCCCCTGTGTTCTTTAGCTCTTTTCTCTTATTACATGTTTGTTTTTCCACACCCCACCCCCATGACATCACCCATAACCCCTACCCACACCACATTCACTTCCCTCTCTGCTACCCAAACCCCACCCCATGCTGGGGATTAAACCCTGGGCCTTGCACATAGTAGGCAGGTGCTTTACAACAGAGCTGCATCCCAGCCCCACTTACCAATAATATTGGACCTTAAACTCTGGGCCCATAATTCTGTTTACCTCTTGCTTCCTGAATGTCCAACTCAACAATTCTTTTAACACAGCAGATTCATAATTAATCTTATTTCCTGTTTCTTACCTATCATATTCTTCTTCCCCCATATTTTTCATCTTGATTAATAAGAACACAATTCATTTAGTTACCCAAAGTGAAATCTGGCAGTTGGTGACAAGGCCAATCCTTATTTAATTTTGTCTTCAATTCCGTCATTTTAGTTTCTCTTGCCACAGTCCATGTGCGTACATTTTCTTTCCTGCATGCAATACTTTTCCAAGTTAGTATCCCAACTTCTGGTCACATCACTCTGTACTATCTATAATAGCATCAAAATAAAGCTTAAAATACACACCTAACTTTGTTGGGTTTCTTTTAAGATTGTCAGCAACTTCCATTGCATAAAAGAATGTTGCCTAATATATTTTATGTATGACCCCTACTTATCTTGCTAATTTTTCCTTTCTTTACCTTCCCCTGTTAACTATATTAAATAACTTGATCTCTCAGTTGGTCATGTTTTTCATACTTCTGCTCACTTGTTTTTCCCTTTTGGCAAAATCCTACTCATAATTGACCTCCTCTCTGCAGAAGTTCTCTTTTCTACCCAGAGTTTATTAAGTAGCTTTTTTTCCTCTGTGCTTTCATAATAAACTTTATGCTGTGGAATCTTCACTGACCACATATCAATCATGTGTGGAGCTTAATTTAGAATTATAGGTGATTTGATTCTATTCTAAACATATTGAGTCAGAATGCATATGGGAGGGACTTGGGTATCTTTGTGTTTTTTTCAAGCTTTGTGGCTCTTCTAATGAACAGCTATGGTTGAAAACCTGTGCTATATTAGTGCTTCTACAATAGCACATTACATGATTATTTATTTGCGTATCTGCTTCTCTAATAGATACAAGTCCCTGGAAGGCAGAGAACATGTTCTATTTCTTTTGTATATCATCTTCTCATACTATCCTGAGATAATAGAAGGTATTTAATAACTGCTTCCTGAATAAATATTTGCCTTGCTCTTGTCTTTTCATTCTTTTAAAAAGTCGAACACTTAATAGGTAATATCTTTATTTTGGACCTACAAAAATCTTTAGTTCTCCCTTTGCAGGATTATAATAATACTGTCATCTTGAGATTACTCTGCACTTTAGTAACTTTTATGTTTTTATAAACTCAAGTATTTTTATTTGATCTTTGATTTTATTGTGTATTTAACTTTAAAAACATCATATTACACAGGTAATCCTGATGTACACATGTATGATATATTCGTTTATTTCAGACGAAACTGCATTTTAGCAGATGAAATGGGCCTGGGCAAAACCATTCAATCAATTACATTCCTCTACGAAATACTTCTGACTGGTATAAGAGGACCTTTCCTGATTATTGCACCACTTTCTACAATTGCAAACTGGGAAAGAGAATTTCGTACGTGGACTGATATTAACGTTGTGGTTTATCATGGGAGCCTGATTAGCAGACAGATGATACAGCAATATGAGATGTACTTCAGGGATTCACAGGTGTGTTGCTAATGATTTTGCTTGTTTAACAGATGAGAACTAAAAAATTAAGTATTACATACCAATTACTTCCAAATTTAGGATCTATTTTAATTGCATACTTAAGTCTTAGGTTAAGCTCTTCATTCATATTTATCGTATAATAAATTGTAGTACCTAAAAAAGAACAATGACAAAATTCAGTTTAATGTTGTATTTCTCTATAATGGAGTATGCTTGTTTACACAAAATTTGATAATGATCTTATACTAGAATAATTACTAATCATTTAAAAATACACATTAAGGGGTTGGGGATTTAGCTCAACAGGTAGAGCGCTTGTCTAGCAAGCCCAAGGCCCTGAGTTTGATCACTAGCACCCCCCCAAAATACACATTAAATTTATTTCTAGAAATAAATCTCTGTCATCCTCTACTTTTTTTCTTCCACTTCTATGTTTAAATCTTCAGTGACTACCATGGGCTTAAATGCCTATTGAAGTGAGGCTATAGGTTCTTTTTTATTTAGTGGATTTTGACTTTATTATTCATCTATTCTGTTGCAAACTACCACCTTTGCTCTTTTTGAGGGGGGTGGAGGGAGTGTGCTGGAATCAAACTCAGGGCCTTATGCTTGCTAGGCAAGCACTCTACCACTGAGGTAAATCTCCAGCCCCTACTTTTGTTCTTTTTCATCTTAATTTGATTCCCTTCTTTAGTGTTTGATTATTCTCAATCATATATTTTTAGAATTTTAAAGTTGTGTGTATTATAAAAATGTGTCATTACCTAATTGTTTACAGAAAGCACAACAAAAATCTTACAACTTTAAGAGATTGTCAGCAAACTTACTATTTTAATACGTGTATATATATATATGTATGTATGTCATGATTTTGGTATAAATATTGTAGCTAAAAAGCTGAGTTTTTGATGTATAATAAACTAAATAGTGTATATGAAATACTATGTTTTTATGATCAGTGTTACAGATTCTAGGATATTAAAACTAAAGATACAAATTTCAAAAGATGATATGCCATGTAATAAGATAGAAATTACTTTTAGAGTTAAGTCTTGCAAATTTATTTTAATGTATGTTGACTGAGTACTTCCTTTGCCTCTTTTTCAAGTTATCAAATAGATTAAAATCACATAAATATTAATACTGTGCTAAAATTTCCCTAGTTTGTTTTGAGACAAGTTACTAATGACCACAAATATTTGTTGGTATTATGCTAACAATTTCATACATTGTTTCACTTAATCTTTGTAATGATATTCTTGTAAAATAGATAATTTTACCATTTTATATCTGACAGTATTGATGCATTATATAGATTACTATAAAACCCTGTATCTAAACTTTGCAGTGACCCATGTCTCAGTCTTAAAACTGTTTTATGTCTATAATCATTCCCTCAAAGGTTTTGTTCATAGGCACAACTTTAAATTATATCTGGACTGCTAATACTCCCAAACCTGTATTGCCAACTACAAATTCTTTGCTAAATTTCAGATTCATATCCAACATTTACAAAACCAACATCATGAACTTTTTCATTTAGCAACCAGCAACACTAAAGTTAAATTTTTTTTTGCCAAATTTCAGTATTCTATTTTACTCCATACCCATCACTTAGGAAATTCTGTTGGTTCTACCTCCAAAATACATTGTATCTAAAATCAACCACTTTCATGACCTGCAATGACTGATTACTGTGACAAATTTGTAACTTGTCACTATCATGTTGGCCCTTCAGACTGTTCTCACCAAAGCTCCCAGAGAACGCTTTTAAAATACCTTCTCTCAAATCCGTTCAGTAGTTTGTTGCTCAGAGGACAAACGGAAGTCTTTGTCACAGCTCTCAAATCCCTACACTGTTTGCCTCATATTCCCCACCACTATTCACTGGGTTTCATTTACCCTGGCTTTCTTGCTGTTTTCTGAATATTACCAAAGATACTCTTGATACTTGCTGCTTTTACCAAGGATGCTTTCTCTTCCACATATCAACATAACTACATAACAACTTGGCTTCTTCCCTCGTGCTCACACCTTCGCTCCTGTGTCACTTCTCAGTAATGGGCTCCTAACCACCCTATGTAAAATTGCAATGGTTGCCTCTGACCCTATACTTTTCTTTTTAATATGTAAAGCAATATACCTAACAAAATATGTTCAAGGAGAAAATGGCAAAATAACATTTTATTTATTTATTTATTTATTTTAACCAAGAACATGTACTGGTACAATGTACATATAATGATCACATTCATCTCATTTATTTTGTACCTGTGCATAATGCATCTTGGTTTCCCCCCTCTTCCCCACCCCTCCCCATTCCCTCCATCCCTATTTACATCAGGTTTATTCACATTTCTTCATGAATTCCCTTTGCCCTTTCTTTCCTTTTTTCTCTTCCTGCTTCTCCCCCTTCTCTCTTTCTAGTTTTCTTCTCTGTATATTTTCTTCTTATTATATCTATTACACCTCTTTGTCCTATTTACACTTATGGTTTCTCATATCAGAGAAACAATTCGATGTGTACTAATAAGTGTCTGATTTATTTCACTTAATAGTATGTTCTCAAGGAACATCCATTTACATACAAATGACTCTAGTTTATCCTTTTTAATGGTGGTGTAGTACTCCATTGTGTAGAAAAACCACATCTTTTTTAGCCATTCATCGGTTGTTGGGCATTTAGGTTGTTTCCAAGACTTAGCTATTACAAATTGTGCTGCTAGGAACATGGTTGTGCATATATCACTGTGATATGATGATTTTAATTCTTCTGGGAAGATACCAAGCAGAGGAATAGCCGGGTCAAATGGAACCTCTAGTTGTAGTTTTCTGAGGAATCTCCACACTGATTTCCACGTGGTTGGATCAGTCTACATTCCCACCAACAGTGGAGGAGGGTTCCTTTTTCCCC